>QLPL01000009.1:0-265424 GCA_003314315.1 Annulohypoxylon stygium
CCTACATAGTATGGGGGTTATGGGTTATGGGGGTGCGGGTAATAAATGGGCGGAACAACTTAGTGGGCACTTTAATTATTACTATGTACTGCGAAGCCAGGTTGTCTGGGCTGTGTGACTTATGTGACTTATTGCTTGCACGGAGTAAGGAAGACCGAATAAGTTACCTGGGTCTCTCGGCACGGAGGCTTTATCCCTGTGCCCACGGTCGTTCTCATAGCTGCTAGGAAAGGTACCCAGTTTGATAGGCACACTCCCAAAGCCCCTCATGTAGGGAAATAGGAAATGGGAAATGTACCTGTAAACTTCAAGTAAACTGTAGCATAGTTACTGTAGCGCGGGACGAAACCGACGGAAGCAAGGGTTGATTCTGGTGGTTATTATTAATACTCATTAGACAGATTAGACAGACTTATCCACGATGTGATGTCGTAGTCGGTTGGTGCGTATGCGAAGGAACTTGGGACTTCATCATAGCAAAAAGCAGATTATCGGAATGTCTGGTTGTAATTATTTCTATCCGTGTACCATCATCATGGATATGAGAGGGAGGCATGTGTCAAATGAGAGACTCCGACCGCCCATACCATACAGCGTAGAGCGCCGATGATCAACTGGAGACATGTCATCCTTACCGCAGGAATAGCGTCAGGTTGATATGCATGCTATCTACTTTATCGCACTGGGGATCGGAACCATTCCAACACACGCTGCTAGGTATTACCACTACTACACAACTACACAATAGCGTACACACCACATACACGTGAGAGTTTATGAATATCTCGGAGAAATTCTCTATCGAATCAAGATGAGACGGAGGATTGGAAAGAAGAAAGTTGGGATTCGATAAAAATAACATCCCCTTCACATGAAGCGCCAGTCCACTTGGTAACATTTACGGATCCGTTTACATATCTGTCTGTTTGTCTATCATCGTGTTGGTTCGTTTAAAAAAAAAAAGGTGTGCCCAGTGGTGCTTCTAGTGGTGGTCATGATGGTAATAATAATATTCACCTGGGCAGGGACCGATCGCGTGTCGATCTGATGATTTCACTTCTCTCGGGGCTTACATACGCCGTGATTGACTTATTGAAACACCAACATGTATAATACTTGCTAGCGGTCTACAAGGCGGACTTCGGCTCCGGTGCGGTCGACGATATTTGCGAAGGCATTACGTTGTATACGTTGTAAGTCGGGTCATCTGGGATGGGCGTCGGTCAACCTTAAGGCAGCAGGCTGAGATATGCCGTTGCAGGCGTCTTAGGTGATGATTGGCTTTTGTGGATAGATATCCTGACTGTCCTGACTGCGTCCTATGCGTACATGCACGTACAACACCTTAGCGTTGCCCCTTGGCCAGGTGTTGTGTTCCTTTTATCGATCATGATGCAGACAACTTGCGATGTGCTTCGAGGCAGACCACACTAAGTGATTTAAACCCGGCAATCTAACAACCTAGTAACCTGGCAGCTAATCGATGCTGATGATGTCGGTTATGCAAGCATTTCTC
Source organism: Annulohypoxylon stygium (assembly GCA_003314315.1). NCBI lineage: Eukaryota > Fungi > Ascomycota > Sordariomycetes > Xylariales > Hypoxylaceae > Annulohypoxylon > Annulohypoxylon stygium. The sequence goes on from QLPL01000009.1 coordinate 1,517, forward strand.
CTACTCGGATTGGAGATCGATTGACTGCAATGTTCCCCTGATGAAATCCTGACACCGAGACATCTCATGCAAGCTCATCTCGAGTCATTAATCTAGGGTTCAAACAGATTCGCTCTCGTGGACTCATATCGTAGTGTGGGTATTGGCGGGAACGGTCCAATGACGACAGGCAAATTGTCCTTGGCGGATGGGAGGGAAAATATTGATACACAACTTCAGTAATAACTAATGATCAACGAGGAGTTGCCGCTATCGAATAGTTTCTTTTAATATGTGTATGTACTATATTAATATGAGTGTATGTAGACCTTACCGTATTAGACGGAGATGTGGCTTTACCAAAGGGGAAACCTCTAGACCATACCTAGTACGCATATGTAGCAAGCCTATCAAAGCGACGACCTAATAAAAAAACCGTATGTACAAATGTACAAATGCACGATACAGTAGGTAAGTTGCAGGTAAACTCAACTCCTTGCCGAATACTAGGAATACTAGGTGGAAACAAGTTTCCAAATGTCCTGAGTCCTAAGCCCTCCTTGTCTATCCCGTATGATGTATGATGGGCGATCAAATGTCGAAATTATCCTTCGTATGTCCCTAGTGGTGGCGTCGCTATCCTTCTCAAAGCTGGGCAACTGGGCACCTGGGCATGCAAGCCGCGCATCTCCCACACGGGCTAAAGTAGGAGGTACAAGAGATATGTAGCAAGGCTTGTCAGTGCTGGTGCTGGTGCTGGACAACATCTCCGCCTCGTCTATGCCACCACCACCTCTCCCTGGAATACGGGGGATGGGGGACACATTACCACCTTAGACGACCCATCAAAGCCAGGACGGTCCGGGTCTTATTAGGCGTCTTAGTCCTGACAACGCTAGGAGAGGCTGTAAGCATTACGTGGTACTCAACGTTCCTCCTACGCTGCACCTCTTTCCCCATTCGCCGCGGCCGTTTCGCTATCCAAGTCAATTACATAGTAGCTGAACATCTGAAGTTCGAAATGACAACCTTGGAACCCCGTGCGGCTAGGCGCAGTTATTTAGTTATCCACTTTCCAACTTTGCAACATCTATTCGCTCGTCGCCTAGGCTGGTAGGCGGCGGCGGTAACCACTAGGTTGATTTTTTTGTCGGATTCCACTGGAATTCTGCATGGTGCTGGGGACGACGCGGAATCCACATTATCGGATGCACTTGGTTTCCAAAATGCAGAATGCCAACTCGCCAACTTGCCCTCTCGCCCCCCTCAAAAGCCTAAGGTCCAAGGGTCGAAGGGATTTCTTCGAAATGCAGGCTGGAGTAGGCGAAAGCCGTCCGTGGACGCGGGTGTGCCTTTAGTGAAACAAGTCTATCCCGTCAAGTTGTATTAGTAGGAGTCTCAACCTAGGTCGTATGGTCTGTATTGGCTTGTATGTGTGCTTCCATTAGGGTTCCTTTTACTTGGCATTCCCAAGATGCCGGTACCACCCCAAGATGCCTCTTTTCCCTTTTCCCTCTTTCCTATGTCCTATTCCCTTTCCCTCTCTTTGACCCCAGACGCATTAAGAGATGCCCGTTTCCAGCCTAACAGGTCCCGTTTGAAGAAAGTTGCGTATTCGATATTGTACTTCAACCGAGCCAGAAGCCAAGTTACATCGTGGGGCGCTGCTTTAGCTCTCGGACAAATTTCACGAACGGAGTCCTCCGCCGCTGTCTAGACACAGCATACTACTAATCGGTAGAGAGGGGAAATAAAGCTATCGGGCTTGTTTGCAAAGTTATTACTAGCCTACTTACCCTAGCTATGCAATCCATAAGTCCATGGAGACTTATGTATTAGGTTGCTGTGGCACATACACAAAGAAACAAATTCAAGACAGCGCGGCTTCAACGCTTGTTTTAGGTACATGGTTTTTGACAAACCCCTCCACTGAGCACTCCCACCGGGAAATGGAAACTGGAAACTGGAATATGAGGAGTGAGCGAGAGATTAACGACCTCCAAGGCTGTTTCATTCCGCGCTTCGTTTTAGGTGGGGATTGTCCAGTCCATGTCCTTTGAGATACGCCGACACTTGACCTCTTAAGACGTTCATGACACTGCGTACCTATTTACACGGGGCAAATTCATGTACCTCTTTGATAGGCGTAGATCCGTTTGATGAGTTCAGTCGTAATACCCATCTCTTTCGTAGTCACGAGGGAGACGAGATTTGCCAGCATTTCTTTCAGGTCTATGTATTCCGCCGACAATCTAATAAGATATGAAACTCATACATGGTTGACGTTGACGATATCTTACATACCAAGCACATACGTACCGACCTATCTTTGTTTGGGACGGATGAAAGTGGTATTTACATTACACCACCTGCATGCGCACATACATACACCATACACTATAATACATGCCTACATCATGTAGTATATATAGCATATGTAGTATATTGCCTACTAGGTAGGCAGCTGCTGTTGGAATTGATAATCGGCGCTGTCCTTGACACAGTGCAAAGACTGAACGATGCCCGCCAATATATTAAATATAAGTTTCACACGAGAGGTTGACTGGGCTTTCCTGCGACCAATGCGCAGCGACTTGGATCTTGATTGATGATCGATCTCGAACAGGTCAAGTCCCTAGTAGTCATATTCCAAAGAGGGCTATTACATGTACATACCCATACCTACATAATGCAATATAATAATAGTATGGGTTTTATGTGTATGGTACGCGGTATCACCTACGTACGCGACCTCCTGATAGCACTCGAATACATGTCGATATAATACTCAGATGAGATTCAGGTAACAAGATAAAAGGAGTACTTGTGACAGCGGTCTATCGTGTGTTACACGTGCTCTGTGGCCGTGGCCGTGGCCGTGACCGTGTAAGACCGAATTGTAGCAAATGTGGACATAGGGAATCTCCGGAGTGATCAACTCAGCCGTAATAAAGTCTTACAGTCCCAAGTCCTACATTCATACGTTCATATAAACTTCCAAAACTCCCGAGGTCCCAGCAGAGCTCGTAAATGCCACGGCATGACATAGGTACATGGCGAGGTATATCCCAAAACTAGCGGCATCCATGGATATCTTCTTACCTAGTAAGTAGACACAAATCAATACGTGACGACAAGAAGTAGGGGGGACACGGAATATCGAAATGCGATAGCGAATGGCTCTGTTTCTCTGGTTGTCGTGGACTGATGGTGCAATGGTGATGCGCGAGGGATTCCGCCGGCGTCTCAGCGGTGGTATATGATGGTGAAGATGTACTGTATCATCAACCAAAGTGACCAAAGTGACAACCAAAATATGACGAAAATTAAGATACCAAAGTATCGAAATATTCAAATACCAAATCGTCGAAACGTCGAATCCTGAACATCCTGAACTGGTATTAAGCGAGAGAGTTGATTGGATATACGAGGTGGAAGAGTGGGAAGAGTGGGAAGAGTGTGGAGATAAACCCCAAAAGGGCGTGAGGATATTAATTAATAATGAAGAACTAATGGAGAACCACTTTTACCCCACTTCGCAGTTTTCTCTTTTAGACTTTTTATCGTTTTGATGGTTTTTGTCGCCAACACCTTCGGTGCCATCGGTGCCATCAGTGCCTATCTCAATTGAGTTTCTCCATCCACGCCTACTATGTATTTACTTACCTTACCTTTTCCCCCTCAGCCCCCTTTATTACGTTTTCCGAATTCATCCTAGGAATAAATCGAAATTTGCCTAGTGAAGTTCCGTTTCGGTCATCCTTTTAGTGTACTTTTGACCTTCCGTCTTCCGCCTCATCTCCAAACCCGAGTGCAGCCCAAGCAACCTTGGAACTCGTCAGAGAAACAAGGCATCGAAAAGTACATGGTGACAAAAAATAAAATAAAAGCTGACTACCCAAGTACCTGATTGCGAAATGAATTAAGTGATTCAGGAATCTAAGGAGGCGTTGAATACTCGTGTTTATCGTCACATCTTGAAATACCAACACACCTGACACCTGACACACCAGCTAAGAATTGAAGACGTACGCATGTGTGTCACTAATGAATATTGAAGGCTTTTTACTGACTGCATGTGGTTTGGTTCAAGGTTGTCATACGGGCGCCAGCCCCAATAATCAAATATTGCTGTAAGGCGTATGAAGCTTTTTGAAAAGTGGAGACAAATAATGAGTGATGTCCATTCCACCTGTCCACACATTCAATTTGAATCCACACTCACCGTCGCACTCATAATATTTATCCTGGTGCGCCGAATTATGACAGGCTCAGGCAAGTATCAAAAATGTACAGTGCACACACACATACCGCCTATGCACTACCATGTATGCATCAATCCACCGGATAATGGATAGTGCATATTATTACGGTCTGAGCAAGGAAAGGGCTTGCTGATGATGGATATCTCTTTGTTCTAGGTTTCCTACCTTCCCAGCCAATTGCTTGACGATATTATTACCTACTACCTTACTACCACACATTATGTACATGCACAAATAATATGAATATAATGGAATGGATCAATTGATGTATGGATATGTGGATGTATTTGTAAAGTTTAGACGCACACCCTGCTCGCAAAGTCAAGTAAGTTAAGCGGTACAACTGCCCGCTAGGGAAAGGGCTAACAAAACTAACGTACCTTCTAGCTACGCAAGGAAATTAACGTCTTATTCGTCTTCAAACGCCCACCCCCTGGTACGGGAACCTGGTCGTGACTGCTTTTTTAGTTGTCTGCTCATGCTGCTGCTGCTGATGCTGCGCTTCCTTCTCCGTTCTTGACGAGGCAGGGGTTCAAGTTCAAAGCCTTGTTCCAATTCCAAAACCTTTTAGCCCACGCACTTTACCACTTTCACCACACTTAGCACTTTCCACGCTCACACATTGGACACACACACACAATCCATACTGCCATTACCACCTAGTACCTACCATACAATCCATTTTGGCCACTCACAACCGCTAAAACATTTCAGATTATAATCCATAATCCACAATTTTTTTCCCTTTACGACAATACACACGCAACATACGCAACATACGCACGAACCCACGCCTTCAATTATCCCTTCTCCCTCTTTCTCCTTCCCCCCCTTGCTAACCTATGCCTCTACCTAGTAGTAGTCACTCTAGTCACCCTAGTCACTCACTTGCTCACACTCGTACACTACCACTTTAAAGGATAAACGACCTAATAAGCCTTGGCCCTTGAATATTTCGAACCGTATCCACGGACCCACGATCCAATGGGCTGCGGTCCACGGTCCCAAAATTATCCACTATCTACGGTCAGCTTGGCCACTCACACGCTCACAAGGTTGTCATGATTGTCATGGTTGCTGAGGTACCCATACCCATACTCATACTCACTACTTAGTACATACCCATACCTAGCCCTGGAGGTATCTGGTATCAGGTATTGCAGGTATTTCAGGTACCTATATCCAGGTACTGTGTCAAGGTATCAGGTAAAAGTAGCAGGTATCATACATCGATGTATGTATGTACGTATGTACTACCGTACCCGGCCAAGGTCCATGGAACACGCCAATCATCGGTTCGATGAGCAACCATAACAATCCAGCCAATCCAATCCGATCCAGCCCAGTCTCAATCCGGCTACCTTGACCTCTTACATGACACTAACTACTACCGCAGTACCTGAGGTAATCACTGCATACTCCAGTATCGTCGTGTAAGTCGGTTGTACATACAAACAAGCCCTTCCTTCATTCAGTCATTCATTCAAAAAAAAAATTCATTCATAATATCTAATCCATACCCTCGCCTGGAACATTCGTGACTTTACTATTTGTCTGTATATTACTTATTACTTTCATGATACCCCAACTTTCAATTGAATCCTGTTCATGGATCCATCTACATCTACACTAGGAGATCGTTAAGAGAACTTCCCTTGCCGAGCGTGAATATAGAAAAGAGGTAAAGAGCAGGAAGCAAAGAGAGAGGACGACGAGAGAAACAAACCCGGGAAAGGAAGACATACAACAAGACTTCAGATTTCCAGTTTTCGGATTCCCTAATAAAGTTGCCTGCCCTCGTGCAACCGCAGTACGGCAGCAGCAACACTTCGACGGTTGTTAACCTCAGGTCTGGCTATCATATCGATTGTATCGTCTCTGACAACATTTTGACATTTGACAACCTTCCCGACAACGCTTGACAACCTGGGGACAATATCTGGAACATCCACCTCACATATCCACGGCAACCCACTTAGCCGCCGCAACAACCACGGCCACCTGGATATTCTGGAATCAGGAACGAACAAACTCCTCCGGACGGTTTGCCTCGTTCCTTTCTAGAATATACATTCCTATTCGACATGGCTCATCAGAGATGACCCTCATTGACTTAAGATATTCACTCACCTGTACCAACATCTTCAGATAGAAGAATTCACCCCTCATACGTTTTGGAAGAAGAGGGCCGCCGAGGAAAGTTGTTGGACCAGCCCAGACAAGATCCTTAAAGAGAACCGTCGTCGCAGTTATCGTCTATCACGATTTTTAGAGGCTTTCTCGCTACGATACGATTCGACACGAACACACTACGATCTTCGTACAGTACAACGCCAAAGTACTTCACCTTCACTCTCGTCTCGACCAGACGCTGTTTAATTATTCCTTCCATTTTTTTCTCGACCTTAACCTTTTCCTCGAGGCACATCAACCGAATTCATCCCACATGTCTTCCGTCGCCTTACCCTCGAATTTTCGCCCGCACCTCCCTTCTCCAACGCATGCCACTTTTACTGCCTCCTACCCTCTTCGCCAAGCTCCGAGTCTAGATAAATTGCAGGATCACCTACTCGTTCACGGGACTCACCTCTACAAAGGTGGTCTTCGAACGCCGCCTACCGAAAACAGCATGAGCGCAACTTTCCACAACCCCGTGTTATCTAACACGTACAACAGCCATGTTACTCTCGCGAGGCAACCTACTGCCCTGGTGCAGGCAAGTCGATCCGGAGGAGCGCTTTCTGGCACCATAACGAACTCGTACCCTACTGCGCATGTGTCTCAGCAACCGCAATATCAACAGCAGCCGCAGCTCACCCAAGCAGCCGTATCCCAGCCGGTTGTATCGCAACCAGTTTACCCTTCGCAGCAATCTCAACACTCGACTAGGGCGACGACGCCAGCTTCTTCAGGTTCTTTAAGCGTGCATTCCGAAGGCACAGTCTCTAGAAGGGATTCGGCCATGGTGACGCACTGCATGCAACTTCCTTCGTGCATTAGCCCGAATGGAGGGAATTTGGACGATTTTGCAGCGTTGGTAAGTTTACACCTACTGCATAATAATATATATCATAGCTAATAGGTCCTTAGATGACCTGCTTCTTCTGGTTCGAAACTATGGATACGATCAAAGCTGCGGAGCAGATCAAGCAACGTTCACCTAACGACCCGATCCCCCCGCTATCTCTATACACCGAGCCATGTCCTGCGTACAAGCAGTGGGTGAATAAGATTCTATCCACGACTCAAGTCACGCAGAATGTCATTTTACTGGCGTTGCTGTTTGTTTATCGGCTGAAGAAGGTGAACCCAAAGGTGAATGGAAGCCCAGGCAGCGAGTATCGACTATTGACCGTAGCCCTGATGCTCGGTAACAAGTGTAAGTGTCATGTCCCCCTGTTCATTGCTCACGCAGCTGGCTGACGAGGATTCGTAGTTTTGGACGATAATACGTACACGAACAATACCTGGGCGGAGGTTTCTTCCATTTCGGTGAAAGAGATACACATCATGGAGGTCGAATTTTTGAGTAACATGCGATACGGCCTTCTGACGTCTAAGGAAGAATGGGAGGAGTGGCTCCAGAAACTTGCTTGTTTCCACGAGTATTACGAAAGGGCCAAGATTGACGAGCAACGTCGGAATGCCCCTCCTATGCCTATGACTGTGCCATCCCCGAATCATGGAAGATATGCGTCACCTCTACCGTCCCCTACAAGTATCTTACCTTCAACCGGACAGGGCGCGCAGCTGTCACTCGCAGCTGCTTACTCACCTAATGCAGCTATACAAAACCAAACTTGGAGCGGTTATCATCATACTCCGTCGGTCTCTCCCCTTGCGTCGAAGCCGAGTCTGGGCCATCCTATGGTGCGCAAGAGAAGCTTGGAGAGCCCCGATACGTTCGAGCATGCTCCGAAGAGAGTGACTCGTCAGATACCCCCTGCGATGATGTCGACCCGACCATCTCATGGAGGCACTGAGACAGTTCGTTTACCCGTGCCGCACTTAACACTTGATACTAGCCAAGCGGTTACACCGCTTACGTATCCGCCGTCGTCGCACTATACTCAGCCGGCAGTATCGCTTCCACCTATCGGATCAGGCATGAGAGCGATGTCGACCGTGTATCCTACTGCCACGACAAGCTGGGCGCCTCAAGGCTCGGTAGTCGCTACTTGCGGACCGCAGACACCATCATACGTCCTACCGCCCAGCTATGGCACGCCGACCAAGCGGCAAAGTCCCACTTCTTTAAATCCTTTCGGTTCTTCTCCATTGGCTGAGGCTTACGGAACCCATACACCCATATCTAATTCACCACTGGTTTATCTACAACAACGCGCGAGTCCTTACAAGCCGGTTCGCCGCGTAAACCATCTTCTTAACCCGCCCCCATCTATGCCTCTTTCCCAGTACCATCTGGGATCAAACCAGATGCATTATCAACCTCTTGGTCGACGAAACGACCTCCGTTCAGGCATTGTCCCGGAGTTCCTTCCCGCGTATCCTCCGAATCATCGGTCGCCAACGACTCACATATACTAATCTTCCATACTCTATCAACGTCCTAGCACTCTAGGATATCCGCACAAACGCCACTTTTTCTTAGTCTTCATCAAACACTTGCATTGGCATTGGCGTTAGGAGGTGGCATACAGTCGATATGAACTCGACACCTCACGGACACAAGGATTGTTCTCAAGTTTTCTTTTATCACCAATACAATTGCATCATACACGGCGTTAGGTAATTGCAAGTAGGGGCGTCTCGCGGCATTTGAGGACCAATTATTTGCAGAGGAAGGTGATATGTTCCCTGTAGCTGCAATTATGTATTTTGGCTGGGCTTATGGCAAAAAGACTTTTGGCGAGTCTGGGATTGGGAGGTCAGGGTCGGAGGTCCCAGACCTGGGAAGTCGCTGAACTTGCGCGCAGACGAGTGGCTATGAATAGTAGCTAATTCTCGCAACAATCCATGTAGATAGTGGGATTTCTATCAATGGATGCATCCCAGCAAAACAAATGATATTTTGAACCTTTTTGGAACAACCGAGAATTTTATTGTCATCATGTCGTGATGTTTGCTTTAGATGTGTTGCATCGTTCTACGTTCCCAACAGCAACAAGAAGAATCCATTGTTATTTTACAAAGTATGATGTCACAGGGGTCCTTGATCTCCAAATTCTTTTGCTTGATGCGGGGAATTAAGATGGGGTTGTTTCCCGATGAGGGGAATGATATTATCACTAGGTGATTTGATTGGCTTACTGTATTTGATCGGAGAAATTTATTTTGCGAATTGTTGGAGATTTGGCTGCGCAACATGTGACGTGACCATTTACAAACCAATAGATTTGTCATTTAAATTCTGCTTGCTTCTTGGTTCTTGCTTGCTGCTCGAACGAACCGTGCCTTTCCCTTGCATGCAAAAATCAATCAAGATCTAACGGCTTGCTGTTATATACATTCCTATTATATTTAGTTGTCGGGTACTTAATAAATACTAAAATCCTAATTATGAAGATTGCTTCCCCCACGATCCGCGATTCACGATCTATGGATCTCACGCCATCCGTCCCTATGTCCGAATTAAGGGGTGTGGGGAAGAGGACCTTGGAACTTAACCAAACTCACCCTAGGACCTAGGTACTACCAAGGTCCGAGGAGATGCTCTTTTCACAACGTCGAGTCACCAAATAAATGTGTGTTTGAAATATCGGTTGATCTAGGAGAATCGAGGTCTACCAAGCATTTTGTGGCACTCTATTTCGTAAATTATTCCTATTGAGTGGGGCCTCTCGTCCCGGTGAGAAGCTATTAGTGGTGAACTGAACCCTTTGGAGCAACAAACTGCGAATAGTACCGGCGATTAGGAGCTGTAAGAGAAAAGTCCAAGTTATTCCCTACACCTCGGTAGTTTTGCTGGAATCTATTGGCCCAGATGAATCTTGAGGAATCTAGGGATAAGTTTTGGTAGTTGTTTATTGTCTATAAGAAGCTGTTATAGTAACTCCTTTATACTCACTTGCTTCCTTGGAGAAATATACCCACCTAAATGAATATCATACGAAGAGGACTAGCGACAATGGCTAATTCGCGGATGAGATCGTGGTTTCCGGGTACCGAGTACCCGCTAATAATCAGCGCGCCGATGGACGGCGTCACGAACTCGAGACTAGCTGCGGAAGTGACCAAGGCCGGGGGTTTAGGTTAGTCGCCTTTCTATCCTCGCGTTTCCCAAGCGGATCGTCTACTTCCCCGGGGCCCACTCATAGATATCTTCGGTCTCTTCTATTAACACGCCCACAGGTTTCATCCAAGGAGGCCGGGACTTCAGCCCAGCGTCTCCTATACTCAAACGTCTCGAGGACCAGCTCGCACTGGCACGCGAGCTCCTCGGCGGAATCACCACGCCATTGCCCATCGGTGTAGGCTTTGTCACGTTCTCCGCGTCAGTAAGACAGGACTTCGCCGCCACCGCCATCCCGATCCTAAAACGGTACCGTCCGGCTGCTATCTGGCTATTCGCGCCGGCGCCAGATTTCCCCGAAACCCTGCCTACCCTTATTAAAACCCTCAAGTCCGAGTTAAGCGACGGTGCAGCGTATACTCCTAAGGTCGCGGTCCAGGTTGGCTCCGTGGCTGCGGCGCGTGAGGCTGTGGCTCATGGAGCTGATATTATCGTGGCGCAGGGTACGGATGCGGGAGGGCATCAGTGGGCTAGCGGTGCGAGTGTCGTGAGCTTAGTGCCTGAGATTAGAGATATGCTCGATGCGGAGTTTCCTAGTAAGGAGATCGTGGTTTGGGCTGCGGGTGGCATCGCAGATGGGAGGGGGGTGGCTGCGGCGTTGGCGCTGGGGGCCGAAGGAGGGGTTTTGGGGACGAGGGTGAGTTTGCTGCTAGTCCAAAGTCGTGTCTATTCAAGGGGATTGTATCGCTGATATAGAGGGTCTAGTACATGGTTGCTACGGAATCCGACGCTCAGGATTTCAGGAGGAAGGCGCTTTTGTCGGCGACGGATGGAGGGAACACTACGGTGAAGTAAGTTTACCTCTAGTCCCTTAATTTTTTCACTTCCATGATATCAGATTGAGGGCAATGATTTAACGACTCTTGCTTCTTAGATCGCAAATCCACGATCATATCCAGGGCAACAGGAGCTGGCCCGACTTATACGATGGTCGCGCTATCATAACCCCTACATACCACGATCATGCAGCTGGCGTGTCGTTCGATGAGAACACGAAGAAGTTCGAGGCTGCCAAACAGGGAGGTGATTCATCTAGAATGGTCACCTGGTCGTAAGTGGTTTCTTTTCTCATAGTCCTCTCCCCTTTTCTTTTCTGGCTAGAATTGGAGAGGAGGGGAAAGAGAGTCGTTGCTAATTGCTTTTAGCGGAACGGGAGTCGGCCTCGTTAGAGAGGAGCTTCCGGCTGCGGAAATTACGAAGAGAGTGAGAGACGGCGCCCTGAAGGCTATCAAGGGGCTAAATGCCTCTTTGTGAGGAAATTTTGGTAGGTTCCAAGGTTGACAACTGTGTCCGTCATGCTTGGGGATTTAGCAAATTGTATTTCTACGATTACTATTTGAAATACTGCTTCTAATAGATATTTCATTGTGGTTCCAATATTCTCACAATGTACGCCACTTACCTCTATGCCTTCTTTTATTCGTTCCAAGTCACGAACATTCCTAGCGTAGCCGATCGGATCGCCTATTCTTCATGTGTGGAGAAGTCGGAAGCCAATTACTCAAGAGATCTCCAGCCATGTTGGAGTATGCATAGAGCGAATAGGATGAGGGGACAATGACGCCGCCGAGACTGCGTACGGCTTTCCCCCAATCTAATTTCCGGTAACGATACACAGATACACGCCTCAAATCTCATACGGGCGCGTATGTTATGAAGTTTCGTGTAGCATCGGATATTGCACGTACGACTTGAGTCTAGATAATCTCTCAATAGGCACGCAGAGAATGACAGGCAAATAGGGGCCAAATATTCAAGCTCAGAAGTACAATTAACCTAAGTAGCTGATACTATATCATTCTATCATTACAACTTTACTTCTTATTCAACACTCTTCATCAAGTGTGCATTGACCGGAGTCAACGCCTTCCCATTCAACAAGAAAGCCTCAATATTCTCCATAGCCAACCTCTCGAACCCGAAGTTTGTCTCTAGAGCCCCGCCTGCGGTATGACACGTCAACGTCACGTTGTTCATCTTGCACAGCTCAGGGTGCACATGCGGCTCGTTCGCAAACACATCTAGACCCGCCGCGTGTAAATGTCCGGATTTTAAGGCCTCAACCAACGCGTCCTCGTCGACGAGCGTGCCGCGTGCGATATTCACGAACCGCGACCCACGCTTGAACTTGGTCAGACGCTCGCGGTCGATTAGCACGGAGCCGCCGAACGGGGTGGCCAGGACCACGCAATCGGACTGTCCTAACAGCTCGTCTAGCGTGGACACGAAAACGGCGTTCCCAACGCTGGCCTCGTGCTCAGCTGTCTTGCGCTCGATATCGAAGTACCGTATTTGCATCCCGAAGCCGGCGAATGCCTTACGCGCGATCACGGAGCCGATATTTCCTAGTCCGATTATGCCGAGGACGTGGTTTTGCGGATTGTGAGCTGTGAAGGTGGCATATTTATGCGCTTCAGTCCATTGGGCTGGATCCCCCGAGCGCGCGGCGATTTGCGACCAAGCGAGGTTCCGGAATACGCTTAGGACATGGAATATGGCCATATCGGCTACGGCTTCGGAGGAGGCGCGGGCACCGTTGCAGTAGAGGATTCCTGATAGTTGTGTTAGGTCGAGGTGTACGTTGGTTTGGAGCGGGATGAAAAGGCTTACCGTGCTCAGCTAGAATATCGACATCAGCCCAGTCGTAGCCCGCGCCGGCACTCGCATATATCTTCATCGATTTGGGGAGAAGGGGAATAAGTTCCTTATCCCAACGTCCCATCTCTCCTCCCGTGTTCCAAAACGGCCGAAACACGGCGTCGAAGTCGCCCCATTTACGATCTCGAAGTGCTTGTAGGAAAGGTTCTCTTTGGCGTTCCTCTGCTTCCGGCCGGATCACCGTGAACTCCGATGCGAAGCGCTCGTATACCTCCGGGTTGTGCTTGATAGGGTCTCCGATGTGGAGGATGATTGGTTTTTGTTTGCCTGACATTGTGATGATCTTAATAGAGTTCTCCGGTATGTCTCTACTTTTCTTAGGTGTTTCTCTAGCTTTGTTATAACTTAATTCCGTGTCTAAAACAGAACACCACCGTTCCTATCCCATTCCCCACCTCATATTATATCCCCGCGATCTCCAACCACGGGGTGTCAATATTTACCTAGTCACATGAGAATTTACCTACTACATTGCCTCGACCGCTTCGGGAAGAATTACCTAGTGTAATGCGGAGAAACCTGGAGAAGTATAGGAGTGGTCGGCTCGATCGCAGACAACCCGACGAGAACATCAGTTGCCGGTCGGAAATCGGATTCCTATTGGTGTTACTCCAATATTCTCGATTTCTTCTAAATTAAACCTCCGCATATCGGCCTTGGAGACGGGTTATAGTGGAGTATATTGGCTTTATTACCCGTGGTTCGCGATCCTACTCGTTGCCGACAGACGAACGGAAGACTGATGTAAGGAGGGGAATAATGAACCATTCAACGGAAAGGACGGGAAAACAATGTGCAGAGAAGCTTAATTCCCCCAGTTCTCGGCGAACTCATCGTCTATTATTAAGTCTATATACGGAATGAAGAGTCGCCTAACTTAGAGCTTGTAGCTCTCACATAATCCCATACGCCGAGGCTAACAGCGCAACCACTAAAGCCGCACTTCCAGCTACACTCCTCACTGCGGAACTGTCATCGCCATCTCCTTGATAGTTGGTCGCATCCTTCGAGAGCTCGTCGTACGACGGTAGCGCGCTCGTGATATTAGCTCCAGTGTCAGATTGAACGAAGTTCTCCTCGCCGTTATACGCTTGCTCGCCTTGGCTCTTCTGGCTCTGGGACTTATCAAGCCACATAGGGCCACAGGCACGAATCGCCTTGCCCTCAAGGTTATCGTCGTCATCGCAGTCGGACAGCACGCCGTCGAAGCAGAGGATGTACGGCGTGAATCCGCCGTAACCGGCTTTCCCGACAGTTGTTGAGCTGAGAACCGCCGTGTAGTTCATGACGACCGTTTGGTTGAAGTTGACGACGGCAGCCGAACTAGGATTGGCCTTTTCTTGAACGAGCGCCAGGACCCCCCTCATCGTTCTGCTGTTAACGGTAACATAGCGTAGTTCGGGCTGTACTTCTAAGCCGACTGGAGTTACGGATGTTAGCATGGAAATTATGGGCCTTTCACCAAGGCGGTGAGAAGAGAGAGCAACTGTGAGTACTTACTACCAACGCCAATATTGTTCAGAGGGCACGAGCTATTGCTGCTATGCTGAGATGCGACATCTTCAGTACAGTTTGTCCATCCAGTAATTCGCATGGTTTTGTTGTACGTTGTGGTGAAGCCATCGCCGCCATAATTTCCCGTAAAGTCGATGTTGTCGCAGTCGGCCGCTGCGAACGGTATCACGAGCGCCAACGAGATCGCGGAGATCCAAGATTTCATCTTTGATATTAATAGAAATTTATGATATATGATAAAAGTTTTTACAGAATATTACCGAAAATTGGAGCAATTGAGTCCGTGAGTGCTGACACCACGAGGCATGGAACAGAAGGGCTACATCATGATTATAAAGAACCCGTTTGACGTCTGCCTGACTATTTTTAATTGAAAATAAGATGGCGATCGCTCATAAACATATCCACATTGAAAACTCATGCTCCAGGTACGTCCAGCCAATTGACCTAGTTGTGATCCATCGCTACCGTTACTGTGCCGCCGTCGATCGCCTTGGTATTACTGCCAAGAGCTCACTGCCCCTACTAGTAAGTGGAACAGGAAGGCTTTTTTCTCTCTTTCTATTCCTTATACGATTGGCACAGAATTAATTCAGAAATTCCCGTTAGCTTATTCGCTGTTAGATACGACGAACTTCAAAACTATCTACGTAGGTGGAAGATCGCGGATGGATCTGTGGATCCTCGGTCGGCGCGAGTCTCAACAAACCCTACCCAGAGAGGCTGAAACGGCGTATTGGTTCGCGAGAGGTAACTCAGCTCGACAACAGGGCTGATGGGGCTGTATGGTGTGTGTGTACAGCCTCCTTATGGTGTTGGAAGGTAAAAGATAATTGTTTAATGTGACGATGACATCCACCCGTCCAGGTAACAATGTCATGGATGAATGGCATTGATGCCAAGGATCCTGACACTATCTCCTTGAGTAGAAACTGTAGATTGGGGTATGCCCGTCTGGCACTTCTGAGTATCTTACCTATATAGGCAGGTACCTACCTAGTAGGTATTGCAATGGATATAATTGAGTATTCTATACGATGAGGAGCAGCATGCTTAAACCTCGAGTATGTTAATGTTCGTCGTGGAGTTACAGAAAGGGACGAATTAACATAAGGTAGGTACCTATATAGGGAGGTATGGTAGGATAATAGCGGGATCTTATTCTGTTCAAGAATGGCTTGAGTTAGAGGCCCTGGGTTCTTTTATATATCCAGAGAGACGTCTTTTTTAAATAACTCTATGAATTGAGCTCTCTGTGGAACTTTCCATTGGCTAAAGATACTGCATAACTATTCTTCTTGTTATACCGTTTCCTGATAACTGCAACTGCTTTGATGTACGCATCGAAGCTGAGTTCCTACAGCTACTAACTCTAGACTTGGCTTCTGATTATTCCTTGTCAAGAGATTCATGTTGTACTAATTCTGATTACATAGCCCAAAGTACCCTACATCAGTTTACATCGTCATTTAGAAGATAAACCGCTTGCAAGGATCTACAAGGTGAACGTTTCAATATGAATATCTCAAGGAGACAGAAGATAAAGGATAGGGGCATGTACACACTTCCGGTATCAGCATTCCTTGGATCTAGTAGCCCTCTCTCAGGCTCCTTCTCCGAGTCAGCCCTACTTACAAGTAGCTTTAAGGACGCAAGGGACCTTACCATTCAGGTATCGAACGTGAAGGTCCTTTGAGACACGTACACGTAGTTAATCTTGCAAAATCGGTCGTTGATCTAATGTGTACCTAGGCAGCCTATGACTTCCAACTTTTTGGTCAGATCCACGAGATAAAGTGTGACTGAGGTGTGCCATCAGTGCCTTATTGTCATATATCTCTTTCCATAAGCATCTCTGGCCATCCGGCGAAGCCGATTTCTTCAATCGTTACACGGATAAGTTGAAGAGGATAGGGACAACACATTGACATGATGTAACATTGGTTTACATCACGAGAAGATTGGGGGAAATAGGATGCGATATGGCGATGCCGTGATCCCTTGTAACACCCCAGGCTTATCTGAATGAAGAAACAATCCGTGTTCTTGATCTGGTGACGACTTCCTGTTCCTATCTTCAACAATCCTAGGTACTTAAGACACCTCAGCTAGTTCGAGACAACACACATCAGAGTGAGACATGGTATCGCTCCTGATAGACGATCATGTTAAATGCTACCTAGGTAGGTATTGAGAAAGCGTCGGTCACAAGGAACGTCTTGCTCTAGAGCCAAGTGTTTAACCCACGGGGAAGGAATTGCCCGAAAACATCTAATCGTGTGCTGGACGAGTGCTGGCACGTTGGCGACATGGAGACTATTGACGCGGGTGAGATGCTGCCAGTAGAATCGGGTCGTTCAACTCTTAAAAATCCGGCAGGTGTAGGAAGGGTCACATTGAAAGGTGACGTAGTTTAGATCTGCCGGTGATGGAACATCGTTTATTTGAAGATAGGATATGAGAAAAAAAGTTGGCAAACAAGGTATGGCATCGCGTTAGGAATGATCCACTTGTACCTGATGCATAGAAGACAAATTTCTGCTGTGCGACAGAACAGGTCGTGGCATTGAGGTATCGTAGCTGCTGAACGAGACCCTTGACAACTGGTCAAGATTTGCTACAATTGGTGGAGTGCAACGATCTTTGTGCGACAGAAGGGTTGAGTTGGCATAATTCACACAATAAAATATGACTAGGAGCCTGATATAGTTGAGGGTGGTAGCATCAAGTAAGTATTTCGTTGGGCACCAACGCTAGATTGACGATCGTGGAGCGTGGGGAAAATGAGGCTTTCTCGACTCGTTCATCAAGTGGTTGCACTCACCTAGCGTCTAAATCTTCGGGCCGGAACCCATGTGAAAACGGGATCGTGAGATTCATCAGATCATGAGCATGTAAGAGACTCGTCAAAACATTATCGCAGACAACCCGTACCCATTATACCAATTCGCCTCGAAACTCCGCCCCATGCCCCTGAAAGACCTTGCGTTCATATCGTACAAACAGAAAACCCCCAACTCCAAATGTAATCAACCTTACATGACAATAATTCGCTGACTCTGATGTCGGCCGCTGAATAAGCCGTTCTGTAGATGTGCGCCAAACTTCCTGTAGATTTCCCATGCCCATAACGTTGCCTTTCTGTCATTGCGCGATGCTTCACGCTCTCCGCTCCATTGTTCTGTTGAATCGTATGATTCGTGTGAGATGCTTTGTGCTTTATGAAGAACATGATAGGTGAAGTATCCTATCCAGCCGGTGGAGCGGCAGCGGCGGCACCTTCTGAGTTCTTAGAGGCTTTCGAAGCGGATGACTTGCGGCGACGATGTTTTCGTCGCTTGGCGCGTAGCGACCTCCCGTAGAAATATATAAACCCGAAAAAGCCGAGTAGAAATACTGCTAGGAGGATGCCGACCACAACTCCGATAGTGGTATTCACGCTATTTCCCCCCGCTCGCTTTCCTAGCCTCGTTACATGGTCAAACGTGGTCGATAAGGCGGCGAGGCTACGAGTATAGAGCCGGCGTGCGGTTAAAGAGACCGACTCGAGGTGAAAGGGGGGATTGTGATATGTGGCAAATTGTTGTGCGGATGGTAGCTCCACTCCGAGCCTTGTGGCCGGAGCGAGAGAGGAGTCGGGGTTGGGATGATTCGTCTGAGGTATATACATTCCTGGTGACCTGAGCACCGATAGGACGGGAGAATATGAATAATGTTGCCCAGACAGGGTGCGCCATCGACGCAGCGAAGGCAGAGAAGCGAGGCGAGGCGAGGTAGATGGTTACGAAGAGAGACCTACCAAGACAAGAGGAGAATATGTTGGGCGACGAGAGCGATTTTATTCTGTGCAGCTACTCCAACACGCAATAAGGTCGCAGTGTGTAACTAGCGATCGCTGCGGGAAGGTATCTTCGCGTGGGCCGCCGGCCACTCACTTGAGAGGCCATAACAGACATACAGCCGAACAAGTGACGATGGTGGCGGGGTCGCTGGTGAAGTCTCGCGGAAATCTCATTCGCCTCTCCCTGTTTGGTGGCAGCCAACGATGATAGACTTGGGGAAGCAATACCTACACCACGGACGGGGAATTTGCGATAGGAACAATGCATGTAGACGCAAGTTACAGGCTGATCTAATTCGTCTATAGACCCTTGAGCTGGCAGGCTGTAGGTTCCCGTCTGTAGGAATAGCTTCGGCGCCTACACGGATCGTCATATAGGTAGGATCTGAACGTATGCAGAACGCGGAGCCATGCAAAGCCATGCAGAGTTCAGAAGAGCCAGAGGAGGCTTGCCATTCAGCGAAGGAGATCCATATCACTAGACCGAGACCGAGACAAGCGACTGGGACAAGTGAGAGCGACTGAATGCCGAAGGGTTGAAGCCTGCATGATTTCGCAGGACGAATATTCCCCGGTTAAAATGCGCGACGTCGATTGTCCGCGGCGGAAAGGCAGGAAATGATTTCACAGCACATATTCCACTGCGTGAAATCGGCTGAAACATGTCCAGATAGGAAAAAGCAAGGACCCTAGAACGATCCAAGAACGAACGCTTGGGGGGTTGTAGCACTACTTGCGCATACAGATCATACACATACAGACACACAGACATATAGACATACAGATATGGCACAGGATGTCCGCCCAGGTTCTGATCCGAAGTCCAGGTCATATGGTTTGGACGGCGATAGATTGCCGGACTCAGGACTGCTAAGAGCGTTAGGAGTGGACAACATCAAGTTAAAATGTTAGGGTCCTGCAGTGATTCGTTGCATGTCGAAGGGGATTGGATTAGAATTGACGATGCCGCATCCCATAATGCCCCTCAGTAAGATTGGAGATACTTCCGGATACGGCAACATGGGCTTGGATATGCCAGCTCATCGTCGAGCCAATTGACCATTGCGCTTCGAGAAAGATGGTGAAAGTGGGAAAAAAGATTTAAAAAAATATTCAGGATTTAGAACGAGACGAGAATCCCGAGTCCGGTTCAATGTTGTGGAACATGGCGTGCGACCCTTCAAACATTGCATATTACAATAATGCGATATCAAGTGGATATTCAACAAAACTTGATTAGCCCCTTTTCACTTATTTTTATTTTGTTGGGTTTGAACGGGTTGGATCCATCTCTCACGATTGAAAGTCTACCTAGGTAACAATCGCACGAGAATTCTATTGGAGTTTTTCCAGTAGTTAGCCTACCTACCTACCTACTAGGTGTCGAATCGCGTTTGCTTACCAAACACCCTCAACTGCGCGCTCAGGGGTAAGGAGACGTGGCGGTGCTTGTGGCTCAAATGGCACCTAGCACCCTGGCATGGATTTTTAATAAAAAAAAATAAAAAATAAAAAGTTCTCGCCGGACTTAAGACTCTTTCACCTTAATCACCTTGACGAAAATGAACAGCTTAACAACTTTCGGCATTCCGGTTATCTCGTTGTAATATATCTCAAAGAGGGATTAATATGTCGCTATACCCTCAGCCATTCACTTCTCTTTTCATTACCTAATGCATCCTTTTTAACGTTACGGATTAGTTCCATTCTCATTCTTCAGCTCCGGTTACCATTTGGCCATTTGGCCCGTCAAATCCCCTAGCGCTGTCCCTGTCCTGTGATCGTCCACTGAAGCGGCGCGCCCACAATGGCCCGGCCTTTTCATGTTGGGGTTACAGCGAGCCACAGCTTTCTTGACCCGTCAATGCATGGCCTCGACTTTCTAAGAGAGCTCATTGGCCACTGGGTATCAGGACTTGACATTGCACGTTTAGGGTCCCTAGCCGCATGCGTTGGTGCTGCTCCCGCAGCGTGGAGGTTCTTGAGGACGGCTTGGCACGAAACGTATGGCTGGGTCAGACAGTTCTTTATCTCGTCAGTGACGATACCCGGTCACGACCCGCTAAATAGGCATGTGACGAACTGGGTCGTGGCCAATGTCATCCAGTATCGGAGCATCAGGTCCTTCACTGCTCGCACTCAGGTTCAAGCTGGCGCCTCTGCGGACCGTGCCGCCTTGCTGAAGAAGACCCGCCGTGATATACAGTATCTTCCTCATTTTGACTCAACCTGGTTCTGGCACGAAGGGAACTTGTTCGTCATTCGGCGACCTCTTGATGGCTTCAAGGCATCTATGGCCAATTCTGCCTACGATGGCGTCGGCGGAGAGGAGCTCACTATCGGTTGTCTCGGACGGTCAACGGAACCTATCAAGAAGTTAATACAAACTTGTCAAGAGTATGCAGACAACCAGGCTCAATACTTCGTCCTCATATATTCGCGTTATCGAATGTCCTGGCAGCCGAAGTCTCGTAAGCCGATACGTCGTCTGGAAACAGTTCATTTCGATGATAAAGTCAAACAGGAGCTTCTCACTGATATCAGGAAATATCTCGATCCCAATACTAAAAGATTATACAATCTCCGAAGTATGCCATACCGAAGAGGCTACCTGTTTTACGGGCCACCCGGTACTGGAAAGTCGTCACTATCGACTGCTCTTGCGGGCGAATTTGGTCTCGATCTTTACGAAGTCAAAATCCCAAGCGTAGCAACCGATCAGGATCTGGAGCAAATGTTTCACGAGGTGCCACCGCAATGTATTGTTCTTTTAGAGGACATCGACGCTATCTGGACGAAACGTGAGTCAACCGATCATGAAAAGCATGGCGAGGCTATAACGAACTGTACACTTTCCGGGCTATTAAACGTATTGGATGGGGTTGGATCCCCTGAGGGCCGCATTGTTATCATGACGACTAACAAGCTGTCTCGTCTCGACAGCGCTCTCGTCCGTCCTGGTCGCGTCGATATGAAAATACTGCTTGGTAATATTAGTCGAAAGTCAGCCGAGCAGATGTTCCTTCGTATGTTCGCGCTCGACGTTGATTACCTAGCACTGCCATCCTCGAAGAAGGATTTATGCAAAATAGGGGAAAATCAGGAGGTCCAAGTGGACCGTGAGCAACTACGAATGCTTGCTTCGGAGTTTGCGGCACAAGTTCCGGAAGACACATTCACCCCCTCGCAACTGCAAGGCTTTTTTCAGTTACATTTAGATAACCCCACCGAGGCGGCGTCCAGTATCTCCGCGTGGGTAGAGAGGCAGCTGTCTGGATTATCATCAGACGATGAGATAGAAATTGTCAGTAACGGACACGCTTGATGAATTTTTAATGGAAATGTACGATAGATAGTCAAAGGATACTGTGTCATAAAGGTGTACTATAGAGTTTCATATTAGCATTAGACAGGATACCGGAGTTTGGGTTATGGTCGGGTAGCGATTCATTGGGCATCGGGAAAATAATAGGGGATCGCTAACTGATTTTTAGGATCTTCGTAGGTACCTATAGATTGGGGACTACAGACAATGTATCTAGATAGGCCAGCAGTATCCCCTTGCCGGTACATGTCGTCAATCCCCTTGTAACTGACATCAATACATGGGGATGCGGTTTTACAGAATAAGGAGAGGTGACTCGTACGATAACAAACCAACCTACGATATTATTGTATTGAAGATTCTGATTATTTTTGTTAATAATTGATCATCGAGGAAGTAAGTAGGTAGTGTTAGGTTCCAATGGTAGAATTAATTACCTAGGTCTATCTACTCTTGCCAATTAATAGGGTAAATATCGACCTCAAATTCTTTACAAACGTTGGAAGTCTGAAAATCTGATATCGGCTAATACAAATAATAGTCTGATCTATGGCTCTATTCGGAATCATAACGCGAGCAGAATTTCTCGAAACGAAGTGGGGATATCTTGCCTCCTATTAGACGTTATGTGCTGAGGCAGTGAGTTTGTCATAATTGGTGGGAATATTGGTTTGCATTATTGTGCAGTCTAGTCGGGCGTAGTCCTTCATTTTTAATTGGGGCTGTATCCTGACTATCTGGCAAGGCATATTGCTCTGTCCCTGTCCCCGTGACGCGATAGACCTCTGGATCTAGAAGTGTGGTGGTGAGGCGCAGCCTCAGCTGTAACCCCCAGCCCAATAGAGCACAGTGGAAAGCGATTCTACCTACTTACCCAGTCCAATAGGATTATTGTCATCTCGAACATTTATTGAAAAGATCATTTATATCTGTACCATTCATTGCAGCCTTTCTTCGTATTTTTCAACATTGGCAGTTTATCCACAGCATTTTCACCGACTCTTAATTTCACTACTCTACTACTTTACTCGCCATCATGCCAGCCGGATATAGAGCAGGAAGCAGTGGACCGGACCAAGCAGCTCTGTCCAACCCAGGGGTAGTTGCAGGTGTTATTATCATAGTCATAATCGCGGTAGGAATAGCTTCCGCCGCTGCGTGTCGCTATGCTACCCGCAACAAGGATTAAATCATTAACTTCAACTGAACAAAACGGCTACCGAAGAACGACAGGACGGGGATGTTTTGTTCTAATCTGTTCAAGTTCAACAGTTCAACCAGAACATATAGAAGTAACCTTTACAAAAGAAAGAATACAACCTTTGAGCGACGACACGAGAAGCGTTGATCGGACAACTCGAGCTGAAACGTTTACCGACAAATCCTATTAGAAAACCCTTCGAAAAAGACTGCTTGGCAGTGGTTCAGATCGAAGACAATTCAACAGTCTGGAATATTACTGGGAAAAACACAGATACATTACCCAGGGGTCTACGAACAAGCTTATTCCGACGATTACGATTTCGTGAAGCCTTCCGTTTGCAATCCAAGACACCGGAACTCAGAACCCGTTATTTCAACCTGCCGGAACACATTGGGCAAAACTTGATTAAGACATGACCTCGCCTCTGTACGGATTCTGCCCCGATACTTCACCGATATTGATCCTTCCCTGTGTCACGATCGCATAAGATATTTCGACATATCTTCCTTCCTTTATTCTTCACATCGGAGTCAGGGCTGTATAATAAGAACTGGGTGGATAGGGTATGGTACATATCTGTATAAAATTATCGTTCATAGCAACGGCCTCATAGGATATATCATCGGAAGGGTGGCATTTGCACAGCCTGAGGAATATAAGGGGAGAATAAAAGGAAACAACTTGCTTAATAAGCAATCTACTTAAGGAGTGAGGGCGTATTATTCGTTAAAATCTACAATTATCTTCCTCTTCAAAGCTATGGTCAAATATCATTCGTATTTTTCTATATTCTAGATGGCTTAATATCCTCGATAGGGAAACTCCCGCAATAGTTGAAGCTCAGAGACACGTCATTTCGCCAATGTGTACCCTGATGCGCCCGACCAATGTACCTATATTAGCGATTTACAGTTGTTACTTATTCATATCATTCGCCATCTGTGAAAAGAGTTCAGCCCGCCTATACTCAATTATTCAAATCGGAGCAGATAATTCTGATGTAAATATAAGTAATATTCCCAGCAACAAGTAAGAGACATAACATCAATTGAAGAAATGCATGGCGTCAGCAACCGGTTTTATGAATTCAGAGTGGCAGGTGACAGGACCAATCACATCCTTCTACAAGTTTTCTCTTTTCAATTCTTGGATTCTCCTGTCAGCACCTTCGTTCCTGGAGTCTGCTGACGGTTGGATATGAATCCTTTCAGCTTCCAACGATAACGTACGAGGAGGTCTGATCCCATAATCCCCCTATACGAAAATTAGTGGGGCTATAACGGTGTGGTGGTGAGGATACTGGGGGTGGTAGGGACTGGTAAGGGGGGTGAGAAAAGGTGGAGAATCCGACGTCAAATTACCACATGAGGCTTTTGGGATGGACTCTGATTCGACGCCCAACGGACAACCCCAATCGCCTCATGATGTAAGTGTCTGGGTTAAAATCAGGATTTGTTCTAGGCCGCGAAGTATATGGTCTCGGCCGGCCACTCTAAATCGAATACTTCACTAAAATGGAGTACATCGGGAGTGGTGACGTTGAATCCCAAGCCATCGTCGATTGAACTTACATGACACGCATCTAGGTAACGTAAATGCTAGAAATCTTGATCTTTTGCGTCTTTCGTGCCGCTATGATCCTCTCAGCCACACGGCCCCAATTCATATAACAATGTAAGGGCGCCTCCGACTTACCCGTAGTTCGTCATATCTAACAGTCTCTTTTCGCATCTTCTTCAAGCCACTTCATTCACCACACGCTAAACCGCCTAGTATATTAGAAGCCTACCACTGCAGCACTCTTGACTCAAGATCGGTCTCACATCTATCCATTCCACCCATCAGCCTTAATAACATAAAACACAATGTCGTCTTCAAGCGTCGACGAGAAGAAGCCTCAGCGACAGCCGACGGTCGCCCAGGAGTCCGACCAATCGGACGCCTCTGACCAGATGTCCGAGACCTCGCGACCCCCTCGCACCCGTCGTCGTAACCGCCGTCGCCCCGGCTCCGCCCAGCCCCTACAGCCGCAAGAAGACCAGCAGATGCTCCAACAGAGGCAGCAACAACAGATGATGCAGCAGCAAATGCAACAACAGCAGATGGTACAACAAGACCAGGGCGGTGGCGGCAAGTCCGACACTCTTCGACTTCGTCTCGATCTCAACCTCGAGGTTGAGGTTACGCTCAAGGCGCGCATTCACGGCGACTTGACATTGGCACTATTGTATGTGACACCCCTCCATAACTAACTGAATCTCTCGTATTTACCTAAGGATAGTGGCTGACTACTCGACTTTCTCCAGGGACACCTAATTTCTCAATCGAAGGCGAAATGTTACGAGTATCACGACATTGAATGACGAGGCGAGGTTTTGAGGTTTTGATTGTCAGGATTGGATTGGAAAATCATCGAACGAGTTTCAAGACACGTCGCAATACTGGAAAGACTTGCGTTTTTCCTGTCCAGTTCGTTTCCTCTGTTAATAGGTAGTTTAGGTACTTGGTTTAATTAATTAATCTTGAATTATCGTGTATCTGTCAAACGCCGTTATGTTTCTCTCCGTAAAGTCCTTAGGTAATCTACAACATGTCGCAAAATTGGCGAGATGCAGTGACTCGGCCAGAACGAACGTTCAACCTAGTTGTCAAACCCTTGTATGATATAATTGACTATGGGTCCAATCCCTGAAGGTGGCAAACGGCTGCACGTCTAGATAATATGCCGATGGTAAACGGGCAGGGGTTAATTTAGGGTCAACATTGTCTCTAGTATGAAAGAAGTTAGGTACCGGCATATGCGATTTCAATAGTCATAATACACGATATATTCAACACAATTACTCGTCATTAGACTATCTTCCCATGCTGCCCTGAGATATCCGGTTTCGATAGCTGGTTGTGTCGAGAAGTGATCAGGTGCCATGCGTAAAAGGTTATGCCAGTGAGTCCTATCGCGAACGCCGCGAACACCCAGATGTACTTAGAAACAACTGATCCTCCAGTCTGAGGATTCCAGTCGAACATATCCATCGAGAATATCGCCTATGCGATGTTAGTCAAGACTCATATATTCGCTTCGTATGTGCTACTTACTGCAACGCTAGAAAAGGGTAAGTAGACCATCGTTAAGAGAGCGATCGATTTCATCTGTGTGCCCTCCTGTTTCATTTCACGTGCAATATCTGTATTCGTGTACGTCAACTCCTTGTTGACCTCCGCATCCATTTTCGCTATTTGATTGTACGCCTAGGTAGACATCTTGAGTATTCAGAACGAATGGCTTCATCAGGGGGTCGACTTACTGTCTGCGTAGCAAGAGTCGTATCTTCAATGATCATTTTGCACTCATTTATTTTGACGTCGTACTCGTCGATGATATCATTCACTCTCTTCTTCATTAAAATCCCATATTTGTTGAACCGACGTGTCCTCTTGCTTTCGTTTGCGAATCTGTCAAACTCGTCCGCAAGCTTGGAGAGTTGGTGTTTCACAGCTTTAATATGATCCAAAAGGGATCTAGCCTTGAAACACAGCGAAACATATTCTTGGGTTTTCTCGTTGCTAATATCGGCAGCTATCTTCGTTGATTCGCTGTCGAAGTAGTCAGATCGCAGAGTAAAGTCGTCAACGAGGTCCTCGGCTTTCTCTAATAGCCTTTCCCTCTCAAGTTCGACCAGAAGCCCAACCAAAAGCAATGGATACTTGGTCTTATCACCTGCTTCCTTAATGCGGTTTTCAATATCATCCATCTGTTCCTCATTGCATCCGTATATAACAGCAAACGTCGTATCCTTGCTTGGAACGTATGCCAGGGATAATGCGAGGTCTCCGGGGAGAGTTGCTGACATTCGAGCAATGAAATCTACATTGCGCTGTTAGATAGGGCGTTATAACTCATGATAAAGGGGTTCTACTCGCATATTTTCGATTCACTCGCTTTACCCGTTTCGTAATACGATGTAAAGTAATCCACGCCTCTAGATATTGGCCGCCGTATCTCTCGATTGATGTGAAACTTCCTCGTAAGTCTCTCCCATGTGTCCCTTGTCATCGAGATGTATGAGGCTGGTGCATCTTTTCCGTCGAAGATAGGGGGAGCCCTGCTACAGAGACTGTTCACAGGTATCGTTAACATCTTTCTTTAAACGTAGAAGCATCTCTTACACTATATGAAGCTTGCTTCCCGTGACGGCGGTATCTAGTTCGTCAAGCTATGATACTAATTAGGATTCCTTCTCGAAGTATTCATCCAATTTGTTCTCGTACCTCAAAGAACCAATCATCCCACTGTTGTTTGTCCTCAAGCTCATCTTTTATAAGTGTCTACCATCGGGGTTGTTAGCGACGTTCGGTGAGTTGCACGTTGCCCTCCTTACCGGATCAGACTCCAGCTTTCGAAAAGCTACAGTACGACGTTGCTCGAACTGAAATATTCTAAAGTCGCGGCTAGTCCAAGACGCGTCCTCCGCGTGCCAATCCATCCCCCCTATTCACAGGCTAGAGTCTAATTTCGAAGATTGCAGGTGCCGGTTTTTCGGGAGTCATGAGGCATTAGGCAACGAGAAAAGAAACGACAATCGCTGCTCGAGGGAAAAGAAACTATAAACATCCCTATCCTCCCCTGTGGTGGCATTCTATGATTTTGAAGGTATAATAGGCATTCTCGAAAGCTTTAATTGGTCACTCATCCCAACCCGTCTTGTACCGCCACGCTATATCCCCTGTACAGTTGCTGTGTCCTATAGCTCACCAAATGATATATAATTGGTAAAGTAACTGCTTATATAAACAAACTGTAACCCTTCGTGCATATACATCTTGCAGATATTCGAGCCACATGTAGAGTAACACCTAATGATCTTTGGTTGGTCGGCGCCTAACCACCGTCGCGTATGTCGCTTATCCATATTAGCACCCGACACTCATGACTACCTAATGCAAAGCTCAAGATCAAGATCCATCCCCTGAGCAACTATCTGACTCCTTTCCATTAAGATAGAAAGTCATCGCTAGCTCCACATAACTTCAGCACTGCCATCTAAGATTGAGAATGTCTGACTCCAAATCAGCGGGGAGTACGGAAGGGCACGAAGTGGTGTTGAGGCAGAGGTACAACGACCCTATGAAGCTTAAGAAGGTCCTCGATGAAATGTTTGGTGAGGGAAAGTATCGTGTGCAGGTAGACCCCCCTTATTCTGAGCAATGAGGATGACATCCATGGGTGCTAACTATCCGGCCTCATAGACGAGATCGACCAGGTGGATACTGCGGGTACCAGAGCCAATGCCAAAAGTAAATGCGTCCAATTTGACCTCCGTGTCCGATACTAAGATCTCTCGATCGTTTAGGAAAAACTGGCCAAAATCGAGGAGACGATCCGCTCGCATTATAATGGCTAAGACTTTTCAAGAAGACCAAGAGACTGGAACCGTCGTTTGGGCAGGTGCTTATGGCCTTAGCTACTACCGCTGAGTTTAGTATGGGCGCTGGGGATGAATATGAATAGAGATATATGGACTTACAATAGATGCATATCTGATAATATTAGATAAGCTATACCACTGTTTTCATACTGCTATGCGTGACTAGAGGCTAGGTAGGTATCTTAGACCACTTAGAGGTTGGTAAAGTCAACTTTCAAAGCCTTGACTTTGGCGCTGAGTAGAATAGCTCATCACCCTCACATCTTTTTCTGAGAACTTCCATCTCATAAGAGAGACTTGCGATGTCAACCCGCTTCGTTCGCTCTGGCTCAAGCATTTTATCCCCTATTATATCAAGCAGTTGGTGAAGGTATCCGCTGCAATTTTTGTGCTGTTGGAGTTCAGAGATCCACTCTCGTACCTGGGGCTTCATGATAGGGGTTTGGGTTCCGCTTTGCTGGTCAACTTGGATCATGAAGAATTTATCTGACTCCCATCCGGGGTAAACGTCCTTGTCGTTCCTTCGATTCGGGAAATCGTTGATGACGCTGTCATAGCCGAGCAAGAACCATGTTACATATTCGAGAAACACGCACCCAAGACTATATATATCGGAAGCACGAGAGACCCTGCCATCCTTTAAGTCGAATTCTGGTGCTATATAGGTCGCTGTTCTAGCAATATCCTTTGGGTTTTGGTTGGATCGGGAAACTTGGGTGTGCAATCTTCCTAGGCCGAAATCCGACAGAGCAAGCAGTTCCGATGACTTCTCTGGACGAAACCACAAGAAATTATCGGGCTTGATATCACCGTGCCTCCCATATAGATCATGGACATTATTGGGCCCTACGCTAGAGTCCACCTCAGGGTTGTCGTTGATGAACTTCATCAAAGTTTTCTCACGCTCGTTATGTACGGATTGAAGAGCCAAGCAAATCTCATGAAATTGCTGGGACATCCATAGGCAATGATTCTTATTTCCGACGTATTCTTTCTCCTTTACTTTCCAAAATTGCGGGAGATTCCCTTCTGCCCAGTCAAAAAGTAGATAATATGTCGGACACTTAGTATCAGAATAGGGGTCGATGACTTCGAACGTAGCCAAAAGTTGGATTAAATGCTTGCTCGCCGTCTTCCCGGAAGACTTATCCATGGAGAATAGTAGAGATGACAATTCCATATTGAACTCTTCCTCGTTGTTAGTATTGAGCTTCTTCAATGCGAAATATCCGTCAGGGTGTCGTATCTAGTTGAAGTCATATGTTAGTCATAGCATGCGATAGTGATCCTCAGAACATACCCCAAGTTTTCCAAAGTCATAGTGACTCTTCTCAATCTTGACCCGATACACCTCGCTAAAGCCTCCATCTAAGTTAACATCGGGAGGTAAAGGGGCCATTGCGTTTGCACCTTTGGTGCTTGTTATTGCCTTCTTGCGAATTTTTTCTCCGGTCACCGGGAATATATCCCCAGGGTCTAGCACGTAATGGGAGTGGAGGTTTGGGTTGTAGCTGATGTATGGTGCACTCAAGGAGTAGGACCAAGAAGAAAATTGTTCTCTAGCGTTAGACCGGTTATACGCATCAAGCGTCTCGTGGCATTTGAAGTGTTTTCGACAAAAAGCTCTTTCCGAGTGATCTAATATCATCGGAAGACATTGATCGTCGACGCCGTCTGTCACATATTTCGGAAGATCCTGCACCTTTTCAATCCCAATAAGAACAGCTAGTAACTTAAGACGCCTCGAGTCACGATGTATGCTTTCTACCAGCTCATTCTTGTTCAGGCATGTTTCGAAGAATGGCGAATCCAGGATGGCTCGAACCTTCTCTGGTGAGAGTATTTCTAGGAGTTTGTGCCTAGGAATGTATTTCTTGGTTGAATCCAGAACACTCCGTACTTTTGCATCATCGAGCGCTATGGCAATCTCTTCGGGGCTAGTGGGGTTCGATTGGGTCTCAAGCTTGAGGTCTTTTTGGGAAGAATAGGCGTTCGATGAACTGTAATCAGCCTCCCCTCTGTCAGTAACTTTTCGAACTCTTTCTGGATTAAGCAATCCGAGCCGCTTAGTGGTGCTTGCATGGGATAGGAGATTAGGCGTCATAATTGACAAGACGTTCGCTACCTAATTGTTCAATGTAGATAGGCAATAAAGGACGAGAAAAAAACGTGAATGAACCTTGATAGTAATAATGGGATAAAGGGATCCGTGGTGGATGTTTTCTATGCAAGAAAGGCGACGAGGCATTCTGAGGCTCCAACACTGAGAGAAGTGCAATTATATAGGGGTGAGGCTATAGCCCCCATCTGGTTTCTGCAACGATGCTTGAATAGGCAGATATATGCTTAGATGGATGAGTCAGGATGTGAATTGCATCCGTCGTATAGGAAACAGCATTTGGCCCCCTCGGACGGTGTGCAATCACCTACCAGATATTCCGGCTTAAGGTCATCCTGACCGTGATTTTCGCCTCCCGGCAGACGTGAAGAGCGATGCGTGAAGTTCATTGCACTCGAACGAGAGCTGATAGAAAGCCACAACGTCACACCGATCCAAAGGACAGTCTCAGCCCTCTCTGCTGTCGGGCGATGATAAATCATTGCTGCCTCATGAGACCTGACGAGGCAACCTATCAAGACACTGATCTGGTAAACTCACATCACTTCATTCTCATGCTGTCACACTGAAGAGGTAAGAAACCACTTGAGTATCATAGCTGAGAATATTACCTATGCTAAAAATATAGTACTTATCGATATTTTGACATGGAGGCATCCGAGTTTGCGAGTGCCGAGGTCCGGATATAAATCTCGATGGTATGAGTGGCGTATCTCTCATAAACCCCCTGTAGAGATCTACGAACAAGCCCTCGGGTCCGTTCCTCGAAAGAAAGCAGCCAATTGGAATCATATCGTATGTTTTAGGTAAAGCATCGCGTAGCTTTCACCCAATGATGGTTGGTCAAGATACTATGCACGTACTATACGTTGCAGTGTGTGGCTTTCCGGGAATTTGATAAACGAAGAATGCATTGGTCAATGGTCACATTGGTAGACGTTGCTGGCTAGTCTACACGTATTGTGCGAGCTGAATTGAGAGCAAGCGGTGAGATTTTTGCGCCAATAATGATACGCCAATGTGGCAGTGAACCGATAGTCCGCCCTTTTCGGACGACATACCAGCTTGCCCTCCTAAATGTCATTTGTTCCGATCTCCATGTTGTTAGTATATCCTGGAGCTTGGTTGCCTCACCTAGTCTTGCTTAAAGTATTTATTCCTGTGAAATCCACATCTACCTAAACAAGTACCTACTTCGATTCCACGTCAATGGCGTGAATGCGTGGTTCAACCTGGCCGTAGTCCTGTTGGTCAAACGACAATTGACCTGTGCTGGCTAACAGCCACATGATACACTTGCATGGTAAGCCACAGCTACAAAGTGATATCAGCACTTAAGCGACTTTCAGCAATAGAGCGTGCCCTAGGAACGTCACGATACTTTCCTAACAGAGTTACACCCCGGGATACAGCCTCGAATCTAGCAATGGACGGCGACTTATATCCAATCATTTTCTTAATTGCCAAGCCCATACATTCATTCTACAATCATTGAAAGGTCCATTGTTACCTATAGTGCTATACACTATGTAGCTGTGTAGGTAGGTTCCTGCATGAAATAAACCAGAATGTGCCATTCGTAGAACCGACATGCTCTAGTGAGCCCTAATATACGTGTGGGTTAATAAGACATCACAACAGTACCTAGGTAGGTATGTTCGTGTTCTTCATTAAAGGCGGAGATTAAGTTCGTACCTGCCTACCTACCCACCTACCTGGCTAGTTCTTCTAATGATAACGAATTGGACGTGATGTTTCGAAATTAATAAGTGGCGTCCTTATACGTGTTCACAGCCATCTCAAAGTCTGCCTCATATTTCGCCTACTGGCCATTCTGAGCATCGACTCTTGATATATAAAAAGCTATATCGACAACCTGGATATTCGGTATCTTTATCTGGCAATAATAAAAAATCATCTTCTCTCGCCTCAGATAAAATTCGAAGACACCAAAGCAATCTTGAATATGACCACCTACAACTCAAAGGGTACTGAGAGACGAGTGGCGACCATGTCCGTCCCGGCGTCAAGAGTCAGCTCAAGCCAGTTGAAAACATATCTAGATCGAAATTATCCTGGTCGGCACTCTGTGCAGGTATGAGACAAAACGTTGACAGTGTTGTCATAATGCTTGTTTCACATAGGAAATAATAACAGTGGAGAAGTTAAAACGGGACGAATTCACAGTTACCGTGACGGGGCAAGCGAGTGGAAGTCATGTAAGTCCAGTTAGCTATCGACGCACGATGGAAATCATATACTGATAAATAACCATAGCATAGTGACGGCCAAATAGACTTTGGACCAATGTTGAGGCCTTCAAAATAATACTAGCCGAGTTCGCTGTCTTGTGAATATTGGCCGTATTTCCAACAGTGTCGTGCGTATACTTCCTTGGAGGCTAATTGCGCAGAAGCTGACACTTACAAAGTCTTCATCGTCGTTCAATGACACTTACAAACGTGAGAATTATCTGAGCTAGTGAAAATTCTGCCTTGGCACTTGAAAACTGGTATACAATCAGAGTTGCGAGGTTTTCGACTATTTCGATGGGCCGAGGGTGACTTTAAGCAGTACCAGTCTGTTCGTTGTTATTGGTGTTTCTTTTTTTTTTTTTAAAAAAAAAAAGACCACGCCGTTGTCCGTTTCCCATCGATGGATTTCATTAAGATAGATATCATTTGCTGTTATAGACGGACACGGGCTCATTGAATTTCATTGTTTGGAAATAGGCCAGATTGAACAGATACTTTTGAACTCGGATCCTAATTTAGAAAGAAATAACAAGAAATTTAGCAAGTATGTGGGAACTGAACTAACTTACTGATTTATAATAGGGGACACCTGGGCCATTAACATGAAATAGGGGTAATTGTGACGATTCTTATATGTTCTGGTTGCACATTCCCCGTTGTAATTAGCTGGATCCATTTTAAGAGGACATTTGAGGATAAGAACCGGAGAAGGGGGAATGAGGGATTTTTATACGTTTTTATTCCATTCCCGTCTTAGTAGTTGAGACCGGTCCGTTTATCTGAATCCTATCTGCGGATCGGATCGCCGGTCATGCTTGACTCCAGTTTTGCGGAGATATCCGAGCATTTTCGGCTGTTGACCGAAGTCGCAATCCTTCTCCGCACCGGTGGAAGTAACGCTACGAGGCAATTGCTAGGCATATTTAAATCGCATGTACCTTCCTTAATATCAAATCGAATGTTTGTATATATAAATTGGACGTGATGACAGGAGAAGGAGAATCGCCGGCGCGGCCTAAGGTCATTCTTACTCAGGGGACGGTAGTGGGAATACAACAGCAGGATGCGTACCCCAAACCCGTCGACGCATTTTTAGGAATCCCTTACGCCTTGCCGCCAACGGGTGATAGACGATTCCGACCCCCCGAGAAAGTGGCGGCCTCCACCGACGTCATAGACGCATCCAAGTTTGGGCCACGAGCACCTGCAAAATTATTCATTGTCAAGGGGCCACAGCTAGAGGAAAGTGAGGATTGCCTCACGGCCAATGTCTTCCGCCAAACGGGGACCGGACCTCCGGGTTCTAAGCCGTTGCCGGTCGCCATCTATTTTCACGGTGGAGCTTTTAATCGTGGATATGCCGCACAACACGATAGCGCGTCTATGGTCGGCTGGTCTGCTGAGCCATTTATTCTTGTGTCTTTTAATTACCGACTTGGCGCCCTCGGATTCTTACCTTCGAAGCTCAGTGCCAAGTATGGAGCTCTCAACTTGGGGTTGAAAGATCAGATTCTGCTTATGGAATGGGTGCAGGAAAACATTGGTCGATTTGGAGGGGACAAGAATAATGTCACTATTTTTGGCCTTTCTGCGGGAGCTCATTCGGTATTCCGCCCCTATTGTCCCTTAGGTTACTAGGTAGACAACTACTTATGCTAATGCGAATCACAAAGATCGGCCACCATCTCCTCGATTATAAGGAAGGCAAGCCCGCACTTTTCCACCGCGCTATGATGGAGTCCGGTGCACCAACATCACGAGCCGTGCGTCACTACGATTCAGACATCCACGAAGAACAGTTCAAAGCCTTCCTTAAAGAAGTCGACTGTCCAGAAGCCCTGCCCGAAGACGGAATATTCCCCTTCCTCCGCTCCATCCCTCTCTCGGTAATCACAAAAGCCCAAACCACCGTCTTCTACCGCTACAACCCTAGCCTCCGCTGGGCCTTCCAACCCGTCATAGACGGCGAAATAATCCACCACCGCCCCATCGACGGCTGGCGCGACGGCAAATGGCACAAAGTGCCCATCATGACCGGCTTCAACGGCAACGAGGGCTCCCTCTACGTCCCCAAAACCATGTCCGAGTCCTCCGAATTCACCAACTTCTTCCACGAGCTGCTGCCCCAACTTTCCCAAGAAGATCTAGACACGATCAACGCCCTGTACCCCGACCCGGCCACAGTCCCGGACTCGATATACAAGGAGGACCGTCTGAGCCTCGGCGTCGGGCCCCAGTATAAGAGAATCGAGGCTGCGTACGCGCACTACGCGTACGTGGCGCCGGTGCGGCAGACGGCACATTTCGCGGGCCTGCATGTGCCGGTTTACCTGTACCACTGGGCGGCGATAAGTAGCGTCGTCGGGGGTGCGACTCATGGCGACAATATGGCGTATGAGGTGCGCGAGAAGGCGGTATGCGCTAAGTCGAAGGCGCAGGACGAGCTTGCGGGTGTCTTGCATGCTTATGTCACGAGTTTCATATGTACCGGCGATCCGAACAAGATCTCGAGGGCTTACGGGGATAGGC
This sequence comes from Annulohypoxylon stygium, assembly GCA_003314315.1. Taxonomy (NCBI): domain Eukaryota; kingdom Fungi; phylum Ascomycota; class Sordariomycetes; order Xylariales; family Hypoxylaceae; genus Annulohypoxylon; species Annulohypoxylon stygium. The sequence continues at coordinate 36,886 of QLPL01000009.1, forward strand.
CGGAGTGGGTTGCACACCGTGGGGATGAGCCGAAGAAGATTGTGTTCGGGCTGGGGAATGAAGAGTTGATAGGGGGCGGTGTTGGCGTGCCTGCGACGGTGGACGATGACGTGTGGGCGAAGAAGGAGAGTGACTTTTGGTGGGATAAAGTTGAGATATCACAGCAATGATATAGGCTATGAATGCAACCAACCTGATGGCTCATCTTCCTATGCTCTTCATAAAGGGGGGTGATCATTTATTATATCAATATCAAACGCACCTAAGGAAATGCCGTCTTCCTAGTTCCCAGTTCCAAATTCCAAATTCGATATAAATCAACCGGGTATCATAACACCATTTTACCTCATCTTCCCCCACCTCCCTCCTCAAGGGCATACAGCTTCCTTGGCTGTCCCGCCGCACAAGAGCTAAACTTCCACCACCTCGAGTGCCACGCGCCCGCAATATTAACCAGACCCCATTTAATCGGCGCTGGGATCGGGGGCCAGTTCTCCCACTGCCCCTCCTCGGCTGTGCCATCTAGGTTTAACAAGAAAAACGGCACGACGTCTAGGGTCCCCGCCTTTGTAACCGTGCTCTTGCCCCAAGATTTGAACGTCAGCGACGCCGTCTGCTCCTCGGGAGATCCGGGCTTCGGCGCGTTAGGGTGGTCCTTCAAGTTTGCAATCGTACTGATCTCGCTGTGGAAGTGGGCATCGAACGAGTCCTTGAACCCGTCCATGATCTTGACCAGCTCCTTCCCGTCGAATGTCACAGGGTTGTGCTCGACTCCGCGGAGGTACTTCTCGAACTGAGCTAGGCCCCCGAGAAATGCTTCGTGTTCCTTGTGTGTTTCGGCCCAGATGTTTTTGTCGTTGAGGACCTCTTCGACTTTGGGAAATAGTGTGGCTTCCTCGTCATCGTGGTGCGTAGCGACGAATTTGTGCCATGTCAGGGCGTACCCGATGAAGTCGGCAGTGTCGGTAGGTTTGACGTGAGGGGCTTGCAGGTACACTGAGTTGAAGCCACGGAGGATGGCATTATGGAGGAGGGCCATGTGAGTTGCGCCGGTGGTAAAGATGTCGGTCTATTAACATGCAAGTTGAGCTTATACTCATGCGGTTTCACATCTAATAGTATGAGGAAATATGTGAAGGGTGATGAAATACCTGCTTAGTCTCATATTGCGGCGTCGCAACTAACTTGATAGGCGTATCCGCCCAGGGCTTGCCGTTAGCGGCAGCCGTATCTAAAGCCGGGGCCGACATGAAGAAAGGTGATCTCGTGATGAATAATCCGATAAGAATAGGAATAGCTATAAGGATAGGTCTATCCAGGATACTTCTGCGTGGTTGAAGCTTTACCGGGGGTTCCATCTTGAAAGGCTTCGAGCGAAGTGGGAGGGTTGGGGGAAGAAGGCAGCTTATATTTCCAACCTCTAGCTAACGCCGAGGTAGGTACAGTACGTAGCAACAGTGTAGGCAATATGGAAGGGTGTATGTAAGCTGGCTGGAACTCCTTTAATAAACTTACAGCGCATATCTAGCACGTACGCAAGTCTCGTCGACGCCTGGGCAAATCAGAGCTTCTCGTACGAGACGAAACATGCCATCTATGACACCATTGGGTGATATCTGGCTGGAGCTTGTGCTGGGTTGTGCCGAGCTCCCCCTTGTCAAAGCTCGTCAATGCGGATTTTGCTGAGTAAATCACACCATCTTATTGGGTACCGCGGTAGCAGGATCGAGAACTAGCAGGGATAGCACATTTCTTGACCGAATGAGGTCGGAGTTAAAAGGGCTTACTGTGCAGATTGGTGGGCTGCATGTTGCTACGTAGAAGACAAATGCAATGCGTGATCCTACGAGGCAGCGACAGTATTATCAAACGCTATTAAGATCAATTGTATCGCCTTAACTACAGTATACTTAGGAACATACAGTGTTGCCGCTTAAGGGATATTGATTTTTATTCACCACCGTATTTATACACGTATGCAAGCGAGACCCATTCCTAATGGGTTACCATTCCGCGAAGCGTCCCATAGCATTGTACACACGGAGAACCCTTCAAACGCCACCGAAATGCAAGAGTTGGGGTATATGAAAGCCACCAATGAGTTGAATAGTTTCACCATTCGCAGTATGTCCGTAATCGAAGAGCAGTCAGCAGTAAAAGAGAACGGTTTGGTAGGGGTTTTGCCTATGACCTTTTCAATATCTTGGGGAGGTTTTATTGAGTATTGACGAGTTATATCTGAGATTAGTATCATCCGCCTAAAGTAGTGTCGATCTGAAGATGATGAAATTATTCGATGACGATCCGGCGTGGTTTACTCGATGCTGACAGCGCATCAAAGCGAGAACTCGTTAATGGATACTTGAACCAGAGCCTCCTCCGATACGTCTGTTTCGTGGGTATCTTGTGCGGATGATAGACATTGGCATGTCAAGCAATCTTGACATAGCGCAGTGGCAGCGCTAGAAGACATCTAATCGTCCGCGCTGTCCACCCGGGGTTGGTATCGTAGCTCTAATATCCAGTTATTATCAAACTCAATTCCCCGACGAATCTTAGTCGCCACTTTGCGCCAGATGACGGGGCTGAGACCGATGTCTGCTAGGAAAATCTTCCACTGTTCTACCATGACAGTGTCGCCGTTTTCGTCGCCCATTTCCAATGCCTTCAATAAGCCGAGTTTCGGGGCGCCGAGAGCAACTATGTAGCGGGGTTGGACGTAGAGCTTTGCCCCGTCGATAACGTTGACCTTGCCGGATTGAGGTTCAATGCCACTCGGCAGCTCGATCGCCATCGCAAATGCCTCGTTCCTATTCGCCCATTCCATCAATTCGTACGTAGTGGCTTGGTCGGACTTACGTAACTCCTCAAACGGCGTTGTGAGTCCTAAGAGAGCGTCGATAATCAAGGTTATGGAGCCTTGAGAAGCTGATTCTAGAGTGCTGCTAGCATTGCTGACATGTTCGAAAAGTTCCGTTTTTGTAAATATGACGCTGCCGAAATTGCGAAGAAGTCGGATTTGTTTCCTAACATCGTCTAGCAGTTCCTTTTCGCGCTCGATGCCGACAACACAGATGAGGACGTTGATGCTACGATTTCGAAGATGGCGAGCGGCTGCGAGAGCACGAACTCCTGACTTGTTGTTGCCAGCGAGCACAGCAATAGTTGGGATAGCTGGCGGTGAAGCTGCGGCAGCTCGAAGCGTGATCGCGGGGTCGTCGAGAGCAAGCATAACAACTTCCGTAATACCGCGACCGGCATTTTCGGCTAGAAGGTCCTCAGTAAAGCCAAACTCATGTCGCGCCACATTTTCAAGTGTCTGCATAGGGAGGTGGGCAATCGCCTCTATTCGGCGATTGGACTTCACAGCGTAGAAGCCGCTAGGATTTGGGGCAGATTGCTAGAATTATGTTAGTTACTAGACTACTAGGAGCTTATAAGTTTTTTTACGTACCCCTGAGTTGACGCGACTTGGACCGCCAACACTTGCCGCGGTACTAGCCTTGCGGGATTGTGAGCGCCGGTTCATTGACATTCGAGATTCCCCCCGTAGTCTAGAATTACGACCGCTTCCCGAGTGTTCGGCACCGTTAAGTACCTCATCGTCAGCCTCACTTTTCCAGTAATCACCAGATGACTCCTTAGGCTTCAAAGTTGTGGCTGGCATGTCCAGGACGTTTTCGGTATAATGCAGGTTCTTACCCCCAGCTGTACCGGGCTTCGGTCGAGGGAGGCGGTTGTGAGACACTAAACGTTCGGCTTCGTCAATCTTATCCTGCTGCTTCATTTCGTCAAAGATTTTGCGCTTGTCAAACTTAGCCAGACCTCCCTCAAAATCAAAATCTCCGGCTCCCTGCACGTCCGTAACGTCTTCCGAGGCCCAGCCGTTGTTAGCAAGGGCATCTACTCGAGCCTTCTGATTCTTTTTGAGGGCTTTGAAGGGCTGGAAAGATTCGGTGGATTCTAATATGGGAGTCTCTCTCCAACCCGGGCCCCTGTTATTTCGCTGTGCTGAAGAGCCGTTTCCTTCGGCTATCTTGTTCCTACGTCGCCCCCGACCGCGTGTACCTCTAGAACGATCCTTCCTGGGATCTGATGGGTCAAAGGGGATGGCTGATACTGAGTCAACCGTCTCTCTTGGTACGTGTATCGTCTCTGGGTTCGGAGAGATTTTCAATTGCGCCATGGGCGCGGTGATGTTAGCGGAAGCAGCTGCATCGGTAATCTCGTCGGGAGAGTCGTATGTCATTCGATCTGCAGGATTGGTCACAAAAGGAGGGTCTCGTTTCTCAGCTATGTTCGGCTGTGTGGGAGGGTGAGCAAAATGTGAAGTCGAGTCCGACCTAGGAGTGAGACTTAGGATGGCAGGATCTTGGAATGCGGGTTGTGGTCTTTTTGCCTGGGGTATCGTGGGGACGGGCGGGGATGTGACTGGGGGAGTAGGCGTGGGAAAGGACATGTTTTGAAGCGGTGTAATGTCGTAAACATTCGCAGCATCGATGCTGAGTCGCTCATAGTACTGGTTTGAACCTAGGATCATTGCTAATCTCATGTTAGCTAAGATTTATGTTACGAATACCCCTATGTCTTCCAACATACCTGGAGCTAATGTCAGGTGTTGCTGGGGGACGAGACCCGTCAGAATGCCCTGGATACATTGACCAGAAGGCTCTTTCAAGACCACTTGATAATAGGAGCCCATCCATTGGGCTACAGTAGCTTGTTCTTCCATCGTTGTCTGTTTGGTGAGGTCGCGTGCTCTCGTTAGACGTATAGCGGAATTTCGCCGAACAGTCCCCGTATGGTGAATGGCTCAAGCCTATAAAAGGGAGTGGCAACGAAACTCAGCGGCGGATGGGAGTGGAGGATAGAGCACTCGAATGAGTTAGTTTCGATAAGTATCTCAATCGTACTTCATCAATATCCTCCTATCCAGGATGATTATCGAGTCAAAAGCTCAAGATACTTGAGATTTTGCCTAGGTAACTGCTGTGATCGGTGCAATAATCTAGCTCTAGAAGCAAGAAGCACCTGATGCCCAGATTGATATTTCAACACTTCTAGCAGACAAGGGTATTCCCTTCCTGTCACAATCAACACGTTCTGAGTGATGAGATCACGAGGTCAACCTTGAGGTCAAGAACGGTCTTGTGCAAGTGCTCTACCGCCCTTGCGTGCGTATCCTTTGATAAAGGGTGAAACGGTGCAAGCCGTGAATCCAGGTTAGGTGTGTGTCCTTCGGGACTCTAGGACGTCGACTATATCCTGTATCGTAGGTTCGTGAAGTCAAAGAGGATATTTTTGTTTGGAGGGCAGCGGTAGTATCGGGGTAGTGACGGTTATCACCAAACCTCCCTCTCCCAGGTAAGCTTGAAAATAACGATGTCGGCAACGGGTTCGGAAACGACTTAAATATCGGTGATTCGTAGGTTGTGAAGTCGAAGCATATAAAGCTTTTATGGGTTGGTGTTCGTACCGAGAGGGTATGTTCTATCGCCGTGATGAGAGCCGATACTCTGACAACGCTGGAACGATTATCGCATCGGATCGCATCAACTTTTGAGGAATGGGCTGCAGCACCCAAGACCCAAGTCGACTCGAGAATTCCGTTCAAGATAATGAAACCGATCGTCAATTGTTGTCTAATTGTAAAGGCAATATCGGTCGAGGAAAGAATGGTAAGTGATCGAATCGATCAAGGCGACGCGGACAAGTCCCAACTTTGCACTTTTTTGTTAAAAAAAAAAGGTTAATATCTCGAAAGTCGAGTATGAACATCGCACCGTGCTAAGTAACATTTACCGTTCGTATTTTTTGGCCGTCGCCTAGTACCTGCCCGGTAACAGTTTAAGGTTTCTTTATCGATAAGGTTACGTTTAATAGTTCAGTGACGCCACCAATCACATGTCAATAAATGCGCAGCCCTACTTTCCTACTTGGGCTTTCATGATGCTGTTTGGGTTCCACACAATGGGGTAAGTGCCCAGGTGCGAATCTAAATATTTAATAGTGTCTTCAACAGAAAATTATTATACGCGGAATGCAGATTGTGGATATCGAAGTTAGTTTGGTTCTCTTCGATCGAGATAAAATATGGGCTTGCACATCCAATATGTTGGCCAAAACAAGGGTACCTACACACATCACAGGTCACATTCAAGTCTCAGTAGTAAGGAGTATTTCTTGATTTGCTTTTCAGTGCTTTTGGTAGCCGTGGTTGACAGCCATGCTACTTCGTCAATGGCACTTGGTAGGTATTTATTAGAGTTGTGGATCACTTCTAAGGCTTTTGCAAACCAACCACATATATCCATATCATCTGCGCCAAAGCACACAGCATAGAGGTCTAACAAGTACGTCACCAAACCCCCCAGTAAGACACATCCGATCAGTGTCTATGAACCGTATGCTGCCATCGCCTCTTCATCGTCGTCTAGATCTATTACGTTTATGGCTTTTCCCTTAGACTTAGATGATGCTGCCGCCGACCCCTTAAATGCGAAGTCTGATGTCGTTGATGGTTGCTTCTTCGGCTTGATTGCCGACTCCGCGCTATACAACTTGTTGTAGAACTGTATGACTTTGGGATGAGCCATGACTTTGCTCTTGTCGAAACGTAATACCTGGAGACCTTCCTTGCTGACAGCTCGACTTAGCGCAACGTACGCTTGTCCCTTTTCAAACACCTTGCCCAGGTCGACTTTAACTCTTTCTAAAGTTTGACCTTGAGCCTTGTGGATGGATAGTGCCCACGCAAGGATAAGAGGCAATTGCTTGCGTGATGCCTGGACTTCGCCAGTTGGAAGTTCAACCTTCCAGTCTTCTGGAATGCACAGAAGGATTCTGTGGGTCCCATCTGTCGCCGAAAAGCGAACAACCGGGTACTCCTTATTGTCCTTCATATTTTCAATATCACGGCTAAAAGCCTTGATCTTCTTTTTAGAGCGTGCATCTGCGTCGCCTTCATCTCCAGAGCCAACTTCGTCATCGCGAGCACCCCAGATTTCGAATGTGGCCTCGTTCATGAACCCGACAACCTTGCCAAGAGAGCCATTCACCAACGTGTCGTCCATGTTCTTGATCAGCATGACTTGAGCACCCTTCTTTAGATCCATAGCTTTGGGGGACATCATGTTTGAAAGTAATCGATCTCGGACATTAGGGTCACCTGAATCATTCGCCTCGTAATGATATACTGCTCCGGGAAGATTTCGCAACCGAGAGTCGTTGGATCTTTCGACCTCTTGACGAGTTGGGAACCTACAATTCATATTAGCACGCATTGTCGTTATCTTTTAAGGGGAGTCACTCACAATTCAGTCACATCGAGTCCGTCGTCGAAGTTTAACGGTCGCGACAGCTCTTTAAATGTTCGGATTGTATCTTCGCTGATCCTACCAAGACGCATCTCGTTTAACATATCGGCAAAATCTGAATTGGCGTAAGCAAGGTTCTAAGAAGACTTTAAGATGTTCAACTTACGAGGGTCTCTTTGACGGAAAACCTGCGTCAATCCGATAGTATGATCAATAGACGTGTTCCAAGTAGCGGCTTCAAATGCGAATTTGCCTTCCTTCTTCCCACCGTCAGGGACAGGGGGTAGCTGAAAGAAGTCGCCCGTAATAATCAGTTGAATTCCACCCCATGGACGACCATTATTCCGAATGGTACGCGCTATCTGTGAAAGTTTATCAAAAAGTTCACCATCAACCATAGAAACTTCATCGATGATGAGCACGTTCGTTCGGAGCCATCTATTTTTTGCCTTGGCATTTCGGCGAATCTTTTTGACCAATGTTGGGACGTCTTCCTTTCCGAGACCAATACCAGCAAAACTGTGAAGTGTCATGCCTCCAATATTACAAGCAGCAAGGCCGGTAGACGCCGTAACACTGAGGCGTTCTGGGTCACGAGCCCACTTCCTCTTCAATTCTTGAATGATAGCTCGCATCAATACGGATTTACCAGTACCTGCCGGACCGGTAAAGAACACACTCTGCTTCTTCTGAATGACCAACTCGATAACATGTTGTTGTTCAGTACTCAAAGATATAGCAGAAGCCTTGGCCTTCTGTTTAGCATGATTCTCCGTGGCAGCACGGATTTCCTCTTTTGTAAGTTCGGTCCCAGATCCAGACTTCTTGTTTTGATTCTTGAGCTGTTTTCGCTGTTCCTTGATAGCACTCTGTGATGTATCCCAGGGAAGATCGCCCTTCTTTTTTGCTGCCGGGGTAGCGAGTTTGCGGATTTCCTGGACTTCTTCGTCTTCTTCTCGTTTTTGCACTGAAGAGAAGTCCCGCTTCCAGCTTCCCGGTAAGCTCCTTTTCTTCGCTGGAGGTGGGCCAGGTCGAGGAGCCTCAGCTGGTGAATCGCGTTTCAATTTCTTCTGGAGATTTGTTGGAGGGAAAAGGTGCTCTTGCGGTGACGAAGACCATGTTGTCTGGCTGGTAGGCGGCGGCTTTGGCGATGGAGATTTGCGGGGCTTTGGTGGAACAGGTTGAGGAAGTGATTCGGGAAGTCGATACTCCATATCCAACTCCAACGTATTATCGTCGCTAAAGTCCTCCTCTGCAAAGTAAGTAGACACACTTGTTTTGCTTAGGGAGGGGGCACGGTCAGGATCAGGTGTATCTTCGAAAGATCCAGCATTGCTACAGAGAGACACTAAGCTCTGAGAACGTTGAGCAGAACTTGAATCGGAAGTGACGCGAGATATAGGTTTGTATTGACGGCGAGTTTCCTGTGGATTGACAGATCTAGGTTGTAGCGGATTGTTACTCGTTGCCTTCGTAGACCCAGACCCAAGATTTGAGAGTGGTTTAGTAGGCCACTTATGGGCGGTTGCATACTGCGCAATGTTCCCATCGTGGGCGGAGGGGCTGCTTGAAGGAAATAATTGCTTTGATAGATCGGTTTTTGTGGAAGCGCGAGGCGCATCCGCCTTCTTCTTGTCTACTGCTCTACCTAACATCGTGTTAAGAGACCTCGAATGGTACGCGAATACATGGGAATAAAAGAGAGGAAGCGTTTGTCGAGAGCACAAAGATCTTGAAGGTATGAATCGAATAAGACCAGCAGTCATACAGTAGTTGGAGACGACAAGGTCAGTCAGGTCAAGTATGTGAAGAAAACAGAGAAATTGGTCAAACTAGAAAAGGCAAAACCTGGTCAAACATGGGCAGCACGTTCCTGCCCTTGACGCAGAGGTAGAATAGGTGGGCATGCAAGTCCAACCGGGGGATTGGTGCAAATCAATCAATATAGAAGTCGCGTTGAGCTGTATAAATTAATATGTACACAGTATTTTGAGACGCGTTGATTAGAAACCCCCACACTAAAAATTGTGTGTGCGTTCTGATTGATCCCAGCTTTACCGTCGTTGACCCACTAATAACTCGGTTGACCCGCCTAGAAGTCAGCTACGATCCGTTAAATTCATCAGCTAACTTTAAAATCCATAACGGTGGAACTTCTAAAACGATACGTCACCTAGGCACTTTAGGGCGTTCGAATCCGTTCAACGCTCACCATTCGCAGCTGGAGCTCAAATAGGCAGAACACCTCTGGCAACTCTAGGCTGCTAGCTGCTATATCTTCAAAAACTTCATAATTAAATCCTTTCCAAGGTTGTCATTTCGTGCGATCGTTTATGCAAAATAATACTGTGATGGGATTGAATAATTCCAACATCCAACATAACGATGTCATAATTGACAAAATCATTTATCAATCTATTCACCTAGTCTAAAGAAGATCAAGGATCATGAGCCAACGACATGAAAAACTGCCTGACGAAGTCGCCAAGGATGAGGAGCGTCGACAATATGCTACAGGAGGGCAGACGCTGCAAGAGCTTGATGCGAAGTACGTGGTCATTTTAAGCCACAATCACATAGATACCCCCGTTACAAGCTAACACAGTACCAAGATATTCAAATCGACCAAAGAATCATGCAAAAACTTTACTCTTTTCAGAGCTATTTCAAAACCTCTTTAACCCTCTACAGGAAAATAAACAGCAGTCCGGTCCAAAAGTTGCTGCTCGTCGCCCCAGAGGACCACATAGGCCGAGTAAGCTCTCTCCACATGAGTATAAACGCAATGTCATCGAGCGCTTCATATCGAGGTGGCGGTCAGAGGTCGGAAATGATTTCTATCCAGCCATGCGCCTGATTTTACCAATTTCGGATCGCGACAGGGGAACGTACGGGCTCAAAGAGAGCAACATTGGCCGCTTGCTCGTCAAGTTGATGAGGATCGATAGAAACTCCGAGGATGGATACAGTCTTCTACACTGGAAAGAACCCGCCCAGTCAGCGACCGCTCACGCTGCTGGCAATTTCTCGGGGAGGTGCTTCGATGTGCTTTCCAAGAGATCTATGCGCATAGATCCGGGAGACATGCGCATTGCCGATGTGAATGAATTGCTGGATAAGCTGTCAGCAGCATCGGGCGAGAGTGAGCAACTTCCAATATTTGAGACTTTCTACCAGCGCATGAACGCCGAGGAATTGAAATGGCTCATCCGCATCATATTAAAGCAGATGAGAGTAGGAGCCACAGAGAAAACTTTCATGGAATTATGGCATCCTGATGCTCTAGATCTATTCAGTGTGTCCTCGAGTCTGCGCCAAGTATGTTGGGATCTTTGGGATCCCAAATTCCGTCTCACGAGTGGCCAAACGAGCGTTGCATTAATGCAATGTTTCCAACCCATGCTTTGCCATTACCAAATGTCCACTTCTTTCCAGAAGATGGTCGACAAACTCAACTCGACGAACCGGATAGAGGGCGATGATGAATTTTGGATAGAAGAGAAATTAGACGGTGAAAGAATGCAACTTCATATGGAAGAAGACAACGATACCCCCGGCGGTAAGAAATTTCGCTTTTGGTCGAGAAAGGCCAAAGACTACACCTATCTGTATGGCAATAGCTTCGAGGACGAAAACGGAGCGTTGACTCGTCACCTTAGGGATGCCTTCGCGCCTGGAGTCAGGAACATCATCCTTGATGGTGAAATGATTGTATGGGATCCAGAACTAGACAAGGTGCTAAAATTTGGTACGTTGAAGACAGCGGCACGTGCGGGACAGAAGAACCCGCACGATGATATTGCACCTCGGCCAGTTCTCCGCGTATTTGATATTCTCTATTTGAACGATCAGCCTCTCACTCGGTATACTTTACGAGATCGCCGAAAAGCACTCGAAAAGGCCGTGCTGGGTGTACCATACAGACTTGAACTTCACAAGTATGACACGGCCACCTCAGCAGAAGTAATCGAGCCTATGCTGCGGAAGATCGTCTCCGACGCTTCCGAAGGGCTAGTCATGAAGAACCCGCGATCTATGTATTACTTGGCGGATCGAAATGACAACTGGATCAAAGTCAAACCTGAATACATGAGCGGCTTTGGTGAATCAGTAGACGTGGTTATTATAGGTGGATATTACGGACAAGGCCACCGTGGTGGCGCGATTGGTTCGTTTCTTTGCGGCCTCCGTGCCTCAGAGAACGACATAAAAGCTGGAGCGAATCCGGAAACGTGTTTTAGCTTTCTCAAAGTTGGGGGTGGTTTCCGTGCGGAAGATTTTGCAGACATTCGACACCATACGGATGGGAAATGGAAGCAATGGGACTCGAAAAAGCCGCCGAGCAAGTATATTCAGCTTGCCGGTGGGGAGAGACACCAAATCCTTAGACCCGATGAGTGGATTCGCCCGAGCGATTCCATCGTCATATCCGTCAAGGGTGCCAGTGCCGGGGAATCAGATCAGTTTGCTACAGGCATAACTTTGCGGTTCCCGCGGTTCAAGGGCATACGATCTGACCGGAGCTGGGATAATTGTCTAGATTTCCAGGGCTTCGTGGACATGAAAGCCCGCGCCGAGAAGGAAAACGATGAGAAGGCCATGAATATGGAATCGCGCCGGAAACGGTCAGCGAAGAGAATTAAAAGGGAAATCGTGATCGCTGGCCAAGATAATGTCGCACCGGCCATGTTTGATGGCCCCAAGACTAAAGTTTTCGAAGGCCTAGATTTCTGTGTACTATCGGATTGCACGAAACCGGTTAAGAAGTCGAAGACGCAGCTCGAAACGCTAATCAAAGAGAACGGCGGTAAGATACATCAGAGAGCCGATCCAGAAACCAATATGCTTCTCATTGCTGAGAAGAAAGTGGTTAAGGTGGCAAGTCTATTAAAGGCCGGAGATGTGGATATCATCAAGCCGAAATGGATACTGGATTGTCTTGAGCAACGCGATAAAGACTTCTTACTGCCTTTTGAACCTGGACATCTGTTCCATGCTACGGAGACAACGGCACGCCTAGCAGAAGAGACCGTGGACGAATTTGGCGATAGTTACGCTAGAGACATAAGCGCAAAGGAACTGATGGATGTGCTGTTGTCAATGCCAAAGAAGGGACTCATCTCAAGAGAACCGTTCGACAAGGAGGAATTTCTCAACCAACTTGCAGAGCACGGTCATGATATGAGCCATTTGAGGAGCCAGATTTTCAAGGGCACGAAGGTGCATTTTTCCAAAACGCCTGACGTCTCTCCTATTTCACGCATCAAGCTGGAGACTAGGATCAAATGGGGAGGAGGGTCAGTGATTGATGATTTGGAGGATAGGAGCATTACACATGTGGTCATAATGGGCAGCAGCGATGCTAGCGAAATGGCGCGAGCGGCTGAGGTACGCTCGTCTATTAGTTCTCGAACCCCTGTTCCTCGAATAATGACACCACAATGGATTGAGGATTGTTGGAATAATCGCACGGTAGTAGATGAGGAGCGGTATGAACCATCATGATGATACAATTTAGTGGACCCTTTAGATAGCATACAATGAATACCCGACGTTGACAGTCCAAAATAGCCCGTGGTTTATTAGATACGTGCGTCTATCACTAGTTTCTTCACTTCCCTATTGTCAAGAACAAGCGATCGCCGACATCTCCGACACCGGGCTTCAACATCCCGTTAGGCGTGAGCTCCGCGTCGACTCCGGCAACCCATATCTCGACGCCCTCGGCCCACTCTTCGGCAGCTCGTCGCACGCCATCGGCAGCTGCAATAACAGACAGGACGATGATCTTCTTAACACCCCATTCCTTTAGTGTCTGAATAGCCGCCTGACACGTGCCGCCAGTCGCAATGACAGGGTCTACGATGATGGCTAAGCTGGATGCGTGGGTGCCGGGCTCGCTCGTCGAGGAGACGTGCTGGGGCAGGTTGTTGTAGTATTCGACGGGTTCGAGAGTGCTGGGTTCTCGGTACAGGCCTAGGTGATGTACGGGAACCGGCTCGGGTAATATGGTTTGTATGGCTTGAGATCGGATGTTAAGTCAATGAGCTATATAATATAGGGGTAGGTATCTGTATATGTAGAGGGATATTGTGCAGTGTTAAGGATGAGAAGCGGTGACACACCTTCTACCATACCCAACCCCGACCTAAGGATTGGCACTATGGATAACGCTTCCGGACGCACCGTGGTCGTCGTGTATTCGAATCCGATAGGAGTCTCGTCCTATAAAGGGGTATGTGTTAACTACCTAAGCATATACAATCTACACAGACACAATGTTCCTCTAAAGGATTGGTTACATATATCTGAATGAGATAAGCACTGGAAGGTTTAAGCTACCTTTGGTCCGTCAACGGGAGTCAATGCCGAACCCAGAGCCTCACATCCGAGAATCAAAGCAATATCGTTTATCAAAGACTTGACCTCTCTCGACTCCGTTCTCTTGGACCTAAGACGACTAAGCTTGGCCCTAAGACATGGGTGTTGAGAGACATGGACGTTCGACGGCAGAGACATTGTGTATTCCGGGAGTATCTGGTAACTCCTATAGTACAGTACTAATAGAATAGAGAGAACAGATATATGTATATGACGATCGATGATAGACGTCTCAGATGAAGTCCAAAAGAGGTAATAAGAGGAAGAAAAAGGTGAAGAATCGGGAACTGCGGAATGTATGGAGTGTAAAAGGTATAGAAGAGCAGCTTGCTCTTGTTGACTTTGCAGGTTTACACCTAAGGTTTCTCAATTGGGCCATTGGGAAGCAACAGTAGGGCTATCGAAGAGTTCCAAAGTTCCGGACGCGGGGCAGCTACAGCTATCATTCTCCACTTAGCACCGTGTCAAGCGCGCTAAACCGATTCATGATAACGGCCTTGATAAGGAATTGGACACACGCTGTGATACGCTATTACGTAGGTGGGTGAGTTCTAAGCACATTAAGCACATCCATATTTAAGCACATATTTAAGCACATACATATGTAGGTAGGTACCGAAGCGCTAACAAAGGGACGCATTCGGATGTCGGATTTGATGGATCGGAAGCTGCCCTTCAGCCCATGTGAAGGTGGACATTAAGTGGATAGGCACATGTGGATACAACTACTGCTGTAGAATGTAGCACTCACGAGTCACCATGTCTCCAGCTAATCAGATGTACTACTCTCGTGTGCTACTTCACTGTCTTATTTTACCTAATTAAAATTAAATGCCCAAAAATCCCTGCCAAGAGGAGAATTATTTCTTACGACTTCCCGTAACAATGACAAAATGTAAACTTTTTTCTTATTTTTTTTATTGATTTTCAACGACAACATACATCTAGATGCTTTTTAACGTACAGATCCCTAGCATCTCCAACGTTGATACTAGTGGTGGATTTCTTTGATTTTTTAATTGGACGTCTCATTAAATAAAGGCCGACATATTTAAAATATCCTCCAATTCGGACGCGCGACGGGATGCTGTGAGGGTGGTGATGGAGGAAAATCAGTCCAATAATCCCTCTCAACGCAATGTCGAACATCAACCTGAACGCCACCAAAGCAACACTTCTTACCCTTCCTCATCACATGATTCCTGCCAATCCGATTCACAGCATAGCCAACATGGCCTCCCGATCGCTAGGCACACCCACGCACATAATAATAGTTCGCGTCCAAGTTCGGTAGGATACGACATGCCACAGTTACAACTACACAAACCAGACGAAAATGATGGCTGCCTGGATCCCGATTTGCCACTGGCTGCGGAAAAATTGAAAAGATTAAAAGGCGAAAAGAGTCAGAAAAGCCAAGATAGCCAAGAGAACCAAGAGAGTCAAGAGATCCGGAAACACAAGCGTCGCTCTTCCTTAAGATCTTCGCTATCACACCTATCCCACTCTGCCCACTCCAACTATGATATTCCTGATTCCTACGTCAACGTACCTGAGCTAGAGGAAATAGCCCCTATCCCCAGTCGGGACGAAGAAAGATGGAGACCCAGCCCCTTTCTTGAGGACGAACGAGAGATCGAACGCCGATTTTCTGTCCAACAAGAGTCACAGCAGCAAAGCGGCGATGAACCACAAAAGGCCGAGCAAGGGCCAGAGATAGAAGAGCATGAAGAACATCATGTATCGAGATTGGCAACTAAGATTTACACAATCTCGTACCTGATTCTATTCGCCATTCTTGGTACCCTTGCTCGCCTCGGACTTCAGGCCCTCACTAATTATGCCGGCGCTCCCGTCATTTTTAGTTCAGTATGGCCTAATTTTGCAGGTAGTATGGTCCTAGGCTTTCTTGCCGAAGACCGTATGCTTTTCCGCGACGAATGGGGTACGCCGACGTACGAGTTAGAGCTTATGAGAATCAAGGAAAGAATACCTAGCGAGACAGGAGAATCCGGCTCCGACGGGGCCGCTCTTGACCTGGCTGCTGCGAAGAAGGCACACGCGGCCACTAAGAAGACTATACCGTTATATATCGGACTAGCCACCGGGTTTTGCGGTTCTTTCACGTCTTTCTCAGCCTTCATACGCGATATCTTCCTTGCTTTATCTAATGACCTGCTCACGCCGGCCGCTGGACCGGTGACTGCTCCTCGGAACGGCGGCTACTCGTTTATGGCTCTTATGGCCGTTGCCATTATCACTGTCTCCTTATCCCTTGCTGGTCTTCTCATGGGAGCTCAACTTGCCTTGGCTTTAGAAAGGATCACGCCATCGCTTCCTTTCAATTTTACACGCAAATTCCTGGACCCATTTGCTGTTTTCTTAGCATGGGGCTCGTGGATCGGAGCGATTCTGTTGTCAATTTTTCCACCAGACAGGTTCATCAATGAAGGAGAATCAGAGATTTGGCGCGGTCGAGCCACGTTCGCATTGGTATTTGCTCCGCTAGGATGCCTTGGAAGATTCTACACTTCTCTATACCTTAATGGGTACTTGCCGGCATTCCCACTAGGCACCTTCACCGTCAATATATTTGGCACGATGGTGCTTGGCATGGCGTGGGACCTCGCGCACGTCCCCGTTGGCGGTGTGATTAGCTGCCAGGTATTCCAAGGGATCGAAGATGGGTTCTGCGGATGCTTAACCACCGTTTCGACTTGGGTCGGCGAGCTGACTGCTTTGAGAAGACGGCACGCGTATGTGTATGGAGGCACGAGCGTACTTGTCGCGCTTGCCTGCATGGTGGCTATTATGGGTGGCTTGAGATGGAGTGACGGCTTTAGTTCGTTGAAGTGCCTGCATTAGCGGACATCCGGTGGGGATGTCATCAATATGCGACACACTCACTCATTCGCAGCGTATGATTAATTATCTACATACCTGAGACGAACGGACGAGCCACGAAAACAGTGGCATGACTTCATGAATAGTATTCCATTCGTTTAAAACAGCTTAGGAATTTCGGTATGAGCTATGTCGCGATGGATTTGGTTCGCGCTATGATTTTGAGCATTTTGAACGTCATCTAAACTTAAGATGGCTTGGAGAAGTCCGCTTAGGACGTGAGTTCTATCATCAAATGATAAAGACGACTACATCACTGTATCTAATATATACTATTTAATGAAGAAGACTACAATATTTAGAGTCGTATATCTGTAATCCCTAATGGGATTGACACTTCACCGCATATACCCCTAATTACGGCTTTAGAGACCCTGTGCCCGCCTCCTACAAAGCAGTCGTATTCGTAATCGCACCGGGTATATAAGGTCAACGTCTATGAAATAACATGAACAGCAGATATCATAACGGAAAACATTGTAATATTCGAATTGTTGCTTATATACATAATGGCAACTCCCTAGATATCATTCAGAAGCAGATTATGCACACCTGGCAAATCCTCTATCGTACTCCTTCCGGTGCAGCGCACTTCTTCTCAAACCATCTAGCAAAATTCGTCGAAGGCACATCAATGCCTCTCCAGAATACGTCAGAGGCCCATATGACAATAGGGAAATATAGCGTGGTAGAGACAATGAAACTTATGGCATAAGGCCAGTACCCCTCCTTGCCTATATAGGCCCAGCAAGTGTTCAGCAGCCACTTGCCAATTGTTCGGTTCCCAAGACCGTGGACGAGGTAGAGCGCAAAGCTAATGCGCCCGAGATACCGAGCCGGGCGAGTAAGGAAGAAGGATTGAATTGATGGTAAGAACACCATAGGTCCGACGAAAAGTATGGCGCCGATCGCCAACCAGAATCTCCGACGGTAGGCAGTCAAAGGCCAAACATACTTCGACCAGACGTACCCAGGAGTTGCAGTGTTGTGGTCGCGAGGATAGCCACAAAGGAAAAGTCCAAGTACCATCGTAAGGATAAGCAGGGCATTAACCAGCTTCCTGGCCGACGGGTTCTTGGGCTTCTTGAGTAGGACTTCAAGTTCAGCCAACGTCATGCCGGCGATGAATAGGGCGACGTCCCAACGTCTGTGGCCGAAAGAATGGGCCATGATGATTCCTTCGACGGCTAATCGAACTGCGGTTCGGGTCTTTGCCAACCCAACAAGTAGCAGGAAGATGACCATGGAGCCACGGAACTCGACGGCGATGGACCATAATTGTGGGTTATAAAAACCGGAAAAGTCTGCGGTCCAATCCCACGGGTTGGACTCCATGTCGAGGTACTCGAGGTATGAATTCAGACTGTGCTGGAATGGTTTGCCGTCCACTTTCCTAGGCACGTTGACGATACCAACGCATGCGCATAAGAAAGCCAACGTGCTAGAAGCGAAGGCTGGAAGGAATAAGCGGATCGCGCGACGGAAGGTGAGCGACGTCAGACCGGAGAACAACTCATTGTACTCGCGACGGTGCATGCGCTGGATGAATCGATGGGAAAGGACGAAGCCGGAGACGACAAAGAAGACGGAGACCATGGCGGCGCCGGAGTAGATGAGGCGGATGAACGGGAGTAACCAGAACGACCTGTTGTCCTTGTACCCCCATCCTGAGTTGACGGCCGGATAGGGTATGTGAGTCCAGTGGAGGATGAAGACGATCAATGAGGCAACACCGCGGACGCCATCAAGATACTCGGTAGCATAAGGCTTCTTCGCCGGTGTACCGGACTTCTCAGATGCATCGGAGGCTGGCGACCGCCTCCCTAAGAAACTCGGCTTCAGAAAAGCAAGTGATCGCCATAAGGCCGCACGCGGCGAAACCGAACGAAGACTCTTTCTCCATCCGGGCGGTGAATTGGTGCGAGAGAACTCTCCAGTAGGTGAACTCGGGAGAAGGGATTCTTCATCCTCCCTACGTTGGTGACCCGGCAGATACATGGTCGACGTTACCCAACCGGTATACCTTGACTCCCTATGACGACGTATGAATTTTCGAAGTCGATAAGGAGCGGAAGTGTGACTGTCCCTCCTTTTAGCAAATCCACCTCCTATTCAAAGTTAAGCTTTTCTTCACCTACGTAATGATCGTAATGATAGCACAGATCTTGACGAGCCGTTCTCATATCCCGGTTTTTTTGCAGCCAAGACTCCTGTAGTGAAATGACTTGATCCACACAACGCGACTAACAAGACTATCTAATAAATCTATTAAACAAAGCGCGGCAGATCAAAAACCAACGACCGCTACGGAGTATACTACCGCATTCTACTGCAGGTAGTGTGGAATTTGATAAATAATTGCTAATGTTGGCTAAAGTGGTGTAATTACCAACTAAGGCAATAGGAAAGAGTGTACAGAACGAGACGAGGCAACATTCACCGAGGCCGGTGAAGAGGAAGAGAGGGAAAAAGCCAAAGATACCTTGAATTCTACTAGGTAGGTAGGTAGGTAATAGCTAATATCTAACTAATAGCTACCTAGTAGACAAAAGATATCGATATCTAGCAGAAGGATTCAAATGCTCGAATCCGAGCCCTCCGACTCGTCCAACATTGTTATTGTTAAACATGATCAGGATAGGAACGTCACATTGGATGCTGCCCTACTTGGTTTAAGGCCTGGTCTTTTCAGGTCGTCAGGCGTCGAGATAGGGGATTGAAATCTAGGATATTGCTGGTTATGCTGGGGATATTCTCATAAGTGCTTCATCACGCTCAACACCATCAGAATGAGGACGTCCCAAGTGGTAGAATGCCAAGGTCGATCGCGGAAAGATTAAGATTCAGGGCTTGGGCGGTATATCATCAAATCGCCAATCACAGGCGACGGGAATACCGGATCTGCATGTCAGAGGTCTGAAAAGGCTTAGCATACGTCGTGCCAAGAGCTGCAGAATTGCATGCCAAGAGGTGGCGTTGTCGCAGGAGTCGCGAGCCCTGCAGATAGTGGTAGTGTAGTGGTTTTTTCCATGTGCATTGTCGAGTCTTATTTCCATCCCATCATTTATAATTCTTTTATACTCCCCCTAGTCGGATAAACTTATCAAGAAGCAGATCATTTCTTCAACAATATTAGCCCTCTATCCATACTATGCTAGTTATGCGACTGATCAAATAGCAACACCCCATCGCACAAGACCAATAGCCCCATGCGGAAGGTCTTCCAACGAGGTTTCGCCGCACGCGACTTCAATCGAAGCGAACTTCAAGGTGGCACGTGTGCCATTCCCCAGAAGAGAAGGAGATCAAGATCAAGACCACCAAGACCAGCATCGGACATCAAGCAATTCACAAGCTACTCAAGCTAGCAAGACGTCTGATAACCCATCAGAATGACGAGCTCAAGTGAAAAAGCTTAGCCTATTCCTTGGATCTGGGTTGCTGGGGAGTAGGAGTCACCATGAACCGATGACTCCGAAAGAACTTGCAGAAGACAGGAGATCACAACAGTTTGTGTCATTGTTTTTTGTGTTAGGTAATGCAGATTCGTATGTACGTTACCCAAAAATATCCAACTACCAACGTCTCGCGTGTCTCCCGAACGTCTGTCTCCTGAGTCTCCTGAAGTCTCCTTTTAAGTCTTCTAATAATAATAAATTTGTTGTCACTACGCTATTGCTACATACTATTACTACTACATACTAGGTATGCTGTGTAGTGTGCTATAGCCTGACTGGGGCAATTATATGCAAATTATATCATTTATATGACTATGTCCAAGCTTCTGATTGGCGAGCTGAACTTCATCTCTTCCCAATACAGGAAAACCTTGTACCCTGGATCTCTGTACTAGTATTTTTTCTCTCTTATTTTTCTTCTTATCGTCGCATCCGTGACGTGGGGGAGGCCAGTCACCTCTCCCTCCTAGGTTCTTAGTTGCTTGGCGGCTCTATGAACCTGGATTGGAAGGCCGAATTCTATATCCCAGAAGTTGGGATCTTCGCCATGCAAATTCGGTACTTTTCTCGCTACCATGGCTACCGTGGACCTTGCAGAATGCAGGTCCCCCTCCGGTCCCGTCTCGCTGAATCCCAAGATGATTCGCCCGCCCTCCCGCTTTGTGAAATTTAGGGATGTGGGCATCGCTGTGGACATTAGACCTACATTGGAACATCGATAATGTTAGTCCGCGGCTGGTCCGTCTGAGTAGGCAAGTGCTCGTGTGCTGTCGATCCGTTTCCTATACTGCTTGCTCGGTCTGTCTTCTGTTTTTTTCCACCTGCTTATGAGAGTTCTTTCTCGTTGACAGATGCAACCATCGTGAGACCACACCCCCCGAGCTGATAACAGTCATGAGCTTTTCGACGTCCAGATTGGCTTTCTCAAGGTGACGCCCCCCTGTACTTATCCGGACCGAACATGTGAGAAACGGAGCACGCGATTCACGATCGTTACGTTACGGCAACTCAGTTGTCATTCCACTCTTTAGTCTTGCGCATTCACGACCCAGTAATCCCTCCGAGAATATCAGGAGTACTTGATAGGGAATTTTTACCTTCGGCCTTTAGAATAAAAAAATCTTAAACGAATCATCCGGCTCTCCTCTCTTACGATAAGAACGGACGCCAAGTCGGAACATCCTGCAGCATTCTTTTCAGGATGGTGTGGTCAGGCGAGAACTTGTCTATACCTCGCCGGAGCCTCAGTCAGAGCCCAGTCGAATATTCCAAAGCCATGCTGTCGCCAAGAATGTTACCTCGACTTTTAATAAAAGTCCCCAACTCCCCTACTATAGAGCAAGGGACCTTCACATCACGACGCATACGGAGGATACTATGCTTTACCATATTCGTAACATTAATATGGGTGTTAATAGAAAACAAGTGGGAGACAGTCGAGTCAGATGGTCAGAGTTATACGACATTTCAGTTGATGCGCCATGCCGCGCTGGAGAGCACGCCGTCACAATGGGTTGGTGGTGGTGCCGTCGTCATGACAAAGGGGAGCGGCGAGGATGAAAGGCAAAAGCCTCGACCGGCGAAGGAGGAGCACACTTTTTACCACGTTCTACCCGATGTTATCCGAATATCATTCGAGGAAGCAGTTAAAGATATTAAGTTAGAAGGTTGGGAGGACGAGTGGTTCTCTTCCGGTTACTTTAATGTCGATAAGCATGGCCCGCTGGCCGAGCCAAAAATTGACTTCGTCTATAACTGGGTTAACGGCAGCGAGGATGCTTTTAAAGATATTCGACATAGTTATGAGTTAGAGTCACCCCTCAACGACCGAGAAGGGAAGTGGATATCGCAACATAGCATCAACCGATATCGAGACTGGGATGAGTTGAGATATTCTCTCCGAAGTCTCGACGTCTACGCTAAGGGGTTCGTCAACAAGATTCAACTCCTAGTGAACTCGGTCACCAACGGCTCTTACGACAAGGAGGGAAAGAATATGCGCCCTCAACGACCTATTTGGCTTAAAAACGACGAAAACACAAACAAGCACGTTCAAGTACTTAGTCACGAATCCTTCTTCCGGGAAAGGGAAAAGGAGTGCTTACCTACCTTCAACTCACTTTCCATCGAATCACAAATATACATGACTCCCTCCGACACAGACCAACTTGTCGCATTATCAGATGACATGTTCTTAGGCATGCCTCACGCCGCGTCCGATTTTTACTCACCCTTATTCGGACATACTATGGGTTTCAAACCTGATCATTATAACGTTAAGCAACTCGGCGGTAAAGACCAGATTCCTTCGTTTGGGGAGAAACCATTTGTTTACTACACGTCATACCTCCTCAACCACCGATTCGGTGAGCGCAACCGTCATGTTCAAGCTCATTTTACCCATTCCGTCTCCCGCAGAGTGATGGAAGAGGCTATGGCTTCATTCCCTCAACCCTCCGCGAAGGGCGCTTGTGAGCGATTCCGCGGGGAGTCCAAGTTCCAAATTTACCCTTGGTTTGCTAGTTTCCACTACACCATTGAGAGATTCCGAGAGGCCTTACTATGGTCCTTCATCATGTCTCGTTCCGACAAGAACACAGACGGGTACCTCGATTGGGCAGAACGTCAGCACATCTTAGAAGCTGTTGAACCCGGCTGGCGCCAGCTCGCGAGCAAGGATGCCTCCAAACCAGCAACGCAAAGTCCGGATAGAGACCGGATGTACTACAAGCTCCCCCAAATTCTACAAAGAGCGGGTTTACAACCACCCCAAGCAAACATAAATATCCTATGGACGTCACTCGACGGACCCGAGACAATCCGAAATATCAAATGCAACGACTTCAGCGTGGACAAGTGCTTCGGCGACTCCTTCGCCTCGCCCCTATCCGATGCTACGACGAGGAATCCGGATTTCACCGCATCAAACATCTTCTCACGACTATCGTACCAGCATCCTCAATGCGGCGACTGCCTTATCAAATTCCTCCTCGCCTCACAACCACGGGGTCTCGAACCCCTCCTCCCACCCAAAAACGCCAAGCCGCACGACCGTGAAGTGATCGTGAAAGCGCTACGGAAGTACCAACATACCATCGTGGACACCGACGCTATGAAATTCGTTATGGTGAAAGACGCCGAGCAAGCTGAGACGGAGCTGCTAGAGCGCACGATACGGCGGGGCAAGGTATTCGGGCAGTGGTGTCTGAACGACGACGTGATGACCGAGAGCGCGCAGGAGGTCGGCCGCGTGCGCGAGGTCATGACGCAAGTCTTCGAGGACCTGTGGCCCGGGCGGGGGCGCTGGGAAAAGGAGGACGGGGACTACGAGGTAGACATAGACGTAGATGAAAAGGCGCTGGAGAACGACGAGGTGGTCGAGGAATCATAAGGCGCGGGTTGTGTTTGTGGTTGCGGTCCACTTGTATGCATACAATAGGTATTTTCAGGGTGGCGGGCAAGTCTTGTGGCATATACATACTATTAGGTACACGGGGAGAATCATAGGTTAGGGGATACCCAAATATTTTACGCAGAGCGTGAAAAAAGAAAACATTTTCTATATAGTCGTTGTATTTACTCTTTGAAGATACCAGACACCTTTTTTGCTGCCATGTTACCTACCGATACATAGATTCTTATGAATTATAGCGTTTGATGCCGTTGAGACGACGCAGGCTGAGCTGGTGATTGTCAACTCAAATCTCTATATACCAACCTTACTCTCGAGAAGAGAAATCTTATGAATGTCACAGGCACTAGGTTTCACTTTAGGCAAGAAACTCCCAAGTCCGAAAGTGACAGCCAAGAAATTCGCCATGCGCCATCTAGGACGCCAGTAGCGTGGCACAGCAGCAACCACGACGCCATCTAGGTATCCTATGCCGAGCAACCCGATCGTTGTGCAACCACACCTCATCCCCCTCCCCGCTACGTAGCAGATAGATCAAGATCCATCGCTCCCAGTACCTGCTAGACAGGGAACACTCCCTAGCCCCGGCAGAAGCACCCGGGACCCAGATTAGGTACAGTAAGCGCCAGAGCCGAGCCGAACTTAGATGGAGATTGGGTATGGGCCCCGGTGAAGGAAAATGGCGTAAGCGACGAGGATACGGAGGTAGCTCGGTATATTACCGGAACGGTCTACATGCGTATTAGGTAGTCGCACACGAGACACATATAGATAAATGATAATTTAGAAAAAGTGACGGATATAACGTTTTGTTTCGTTGTATGCGTCTGTTATTGGATTACATCGTATTGTTGGTTGCTGAGTCGTCAAGCCGCATAATTCCAAACGAGCGTTGGTCCAACCAAATAGCCACCAGCTCCTTTTGACCAGACGCGCATATTCGAGATATGATATATGCAGCTCTAAATCGAGGGTGTTCCAATTATAACAGCCTATAGCCTTTTCTATGACGAAATGTTCCTATTGCGGAAGTATATTAGCCCTCGCACACACGAGTTATCGACCTACCTAGGTGGGTAAGTGTGTGACGCGGCATCTGGAGTCGAGTCCGAAAAACCAGCTGAATAATTGCAATGCTCGATAACGTAACATCAACTCTGTCGAAATCCCAAAAGGTCCTTTAGCATTAGTGCCGTTAATAACATGTCTTGAAAATCAGTATCCATACCTTGGGTACCGATGGATACCGATCTCCAGAACAGATCTTCAGGACTTCAACCAACTATCCATCGTGACTCACGCCGGCACCGAAAAGCCCAAACCTCACATCCGTACCCAATTTCATATCTCACAACCATTTTGGCACGGGATAAGTCTCTCAAATGAAGATCGCTCATTTTAATTCATCAAACTTTCTTTCGTTCTTTCCAAGACAAAAACATCGCTCGCTCGCTCGATGGCTCATATCGTATCCATGGATCTCAAAGCAAACCCCCCACAGTCACAGCACCCCAAAACGTAGCAACGCCCAACCCCACGCACCACATAACCTGGTTCCTGGACCCCAAAGCCTCCGAGTCCGCCGCCGCCGATCCGCTCGCGCCGCTCGTCGCGGTAATAGGAGTCGTGGTCTTCGCGGCGCCGCTTCCGGTCGCGGTAGCGATAGAGCTACCCGTGCTTGAGGTGGCCGCGTTCTTGGCGGCGGGCGCGGGGCAGTCGCCCTTGATGGCTGTCATGTTCGTCGTCGGCGTGATCTCCATCTCGTTCGTGCCGCAGTTGACGTATTGAGCTAAATGGATTGCGTTGTTGGTTTGGTCGAAGACAGCTAAAGAAAGGGTCTGGTTAGTTACTAATCCCTACACAGGCGGGAATGGTCTCTCTTAGGAATATCAAGGTAGGCACATATGTACGTCTGGACTCACCATAAGCAGAACGCAGCATCGTATCCCCGAGGAGCGCAAAGTCGTCGCTCGGGCTAATGCCAAGGAAACACTGCGTTCCAAAACTGGTTGCTAGTTCTCTGACAAGCTCGTTGTACGGAACTTTAATCATGACGCCATTGAAAGCGAAGTTAAGGGAGCCTTGGAGATCGTTTAAGGAGCAATCTACCGGGTAGAATCCGTTTGCATCCGTAGCAGAGGCGCCAAAGTCCGCCGCGATCGAATTCGCCAGGTCCGTTGGTAGTAAGGTGAGAGTAGCGCCGCTATCGAGGAAAACCGCCATCGTGGTGTTCTCGTATACTTTGTTTTGGCCGCTGGGCGGGGTGAGGCTCAAGGACGTCATGTTCACCCAGTACCTTGGAACCTTGTCCGGAGATTGAGACGCGGGAATGATCGGCAGCGTTTGGAGAGTGCCGGTGAACTTGCCGGTGTCTAATCCGCCGAAGATGACAACGCCCTCTTGTTCGTCCTTACTGCCGAGTGCTAAGCTGAACGCTTTAGTCCCGGTCACTCCCTGCGCCGCCAACTCATCAATAAAATTCTTATAGTTGATCGTCACGTTGACTCCGTGGCCAATCCCTAGAATGCCAGCAAATTCGTCAACCGTATCCATAGCGACCCCGAATTGAACCCCTTTCAATTTTGAATCTGATTAATGATTAACTTTGATATCTCGCTATGACAGATCTGTGGGAGAACTCACTCGTGCCCGCAAGGGCGATGTCGTCTGAAACATATTGGACTTGAGCACTACCAATACCATATCTCAATGTCTTCGTCCCAGCTATTTGGGTGGCGCTAGATGACGATGCTGGCGTATAATGTCCCACCGCCTGACAGAATTTTATATCTGCAGAGCCCTGAAGATCTGAGCAGTCGGGATTTACCCACAGTTCGAACGAGCCTGTGTCTAGTTGGACATATACTTGCTGTGCTGGCGTGCCAATGTCGACTTTTACACCTTAGTAAAAAACTGAAAGGGTGGAATAGCAGGAAAAGGGTGACGAACGTTGCGCATAGTATGCTACATCAGACCGGTTGGCAAGTGGCACAGTGGTTATCGCTCGCCTATCTCCGAAATCTGAGAATACTTTCTTGTTCGTAGAGTGTACGACGGGTAACTTGACGTAGAGATCAGTCCGGCGTTCGATGGTAGAGTCATGGCCGCAAGCTCCTATTATTAAGTGAAGGAATTGAAAGAATAAGATGAGTTGGGCTGCCATCTCTGGCAGGGTGGAAGCAATTAGGACTATCGTCTGAGTCCCCGCATGGATTCACTACGACGTGGAAATTTATAGTCCGACTTCAAAGTTCGTCCCCGTCGCTGCTGGATGGTTCTGTCGCTGGCCCAGCAGCTCCGTCTATTTTCCTATTCGATTCGGTCTATCTGAAAGTCTAAGTTGACGGGTGAATGAACGAAATAATAAAAAATCCTTCTAGGATATTGGTGAGGAGAAACGAAGGGAAGCGTAGCAACGAGTAGGAAACTCGGAATACGGCCGGAAACAATATAAAAAGAGAATTAGAAAACGAATTAAAGAATGCCGAGCCGACCGGTCGGATGCCAAATGAAAAAGGGAGAGAAAAGAACGCCGTAGCAATAAACCAACGGCCGACAAGAAGTGACAAGCAAACTAAGAAAGTGAAAGGAAGATCACAAGGAAGGTTGACGAAGATTCAATTGGAGAATATCACCAGCTCCAAGACACCCCGGCGAGGGCCAGAAGGGCCAGAATGTAAGCTACCATTGCCGAGATCCTCATAGGGTATGGCGCAGGGGTTCGAACTTGTTGCGGCTCTAGGCATCGCCAATAGTTGACCCCAGGCAGCTGGGCATATTGGGTCGCTGTCTCTTTAATTAATATTGGCGTTTCAGTACGACTTGAGGCATCCTCTCTATAACAAATGTTACTACATATGTAAGGTAACCCCGTTTCAACAACCTTGAGTCGTATTCGACCTGTGTAAGCTTACAGCTAAGGATACCTAGGACCTAGGTTCTACCTTCGATGTTATTCATTAATAGAGCATCATTAGAAGTCCTCAATTAGAAGAGCACAGGACACCTACTATATTATGTTCTCATATAGTATGTTTATCGAACGGTAAAAGGATATGCTTGAGGCTGATCACACCTGAAGCTTCATGGTTTCGTCTATGTATGAAATCCGATGGACTCCACGTTTTTTCTTAGCTAGCTGGGTCAACTAGATAGGTCCAGGTAAAACCTAAGACAAAATCGCAAATTTGCAGGGGTCTGTTGGCTCTTACTGGTTCAAAGGGGGTGGCACGAGCCACGATACGAGAACTCGCCAAGTTCTCGAATAGGTCAAGTTTTGTCCGTTTCAGGTTAATCGAACCATTCTTTTTCTTGGGCTTTCCCTCTCATATGCAAACGCGTCTATATTTGCTTTTCTGAGCCTTGGAAGAAGCCTCTCTTAAATTAAAACTCGCTCATATTGAGAATGGTGAATTCGACACCGACCTAGGTACGCGACAGGGAAATGGCTTACCTACCTCTCCTGCTTCTTCTAACCGCATGTCTCTTCAATTTTCTTATTTCGGGACCTGTCTGAGGTAGGCTTCGTTTAACACCAATTGGAGACATTCCACACGTGTTTCTGCTTCGTGGATTCGTTCGGTTCGTCTCAACCCTGCTCGTCATGTCTCAAATGCAGAAGTACCCCACATTATCCATCGTAGGAATAATAGAATGTACGAGCCCAATCTTCGGTAACATAAAAACGAATCCATTCGGAATTGAGGGAGTTGACGGGCATGTATTGATCGACCAAGGATATCGTACCCTCAGATATGCTTTTCGGTACGCAGATCTTGTGTCTAACCACGAAGATCGGCCCGGAGTCTGCTCCGTGACGGGTTGTTTTTGAACCCCACTTAACACATTTTGCTGCCGTAGGAAACTCCGATCTGTCCTATGCCTTATATAAGAGCGCACCTTTGGGCAGATTCATGAGTTTGCGGTAGAGCTTGTCCGTAGCCTGGTAGATATGTGGAAGGAATCCGTCCACATCCTCAGGGGGTGTACCTCTTCTAGATATCACCTACCGCGCCTGTGGTCGCTCATGAACCGGGCCTACCTCTCGCCTGTATCGGAATTGCGGTATCGGGTGAATTCAGGATATGACCTTGGAATCCGGCGATAGACAAACCATAGGCGAGAAGCTGTCACGGAAGAAAATATGAGGCAAAATATCCTGCCAATTGTTTGTTCTGGATTCCGATGTCGTTCAACCCGAAGAGTCGTCGGTGACTATTCCATAACCCGGGTAGAGTACCTAACCAACCCTACCTTTTTTATGAAGTTCTTTTGCCTTATAATGCTGTACGAAAAATGGCAAGAGATCATACGATCAGTCAATAACGTCTGATCAACACCAACCGAATTTCCTTTGCTAGTAAATTCATGGTCGAGATAGGGCTCTTGATCATGGATTTGGTGGATTTATCGTTGCGATCCTCATTTCATGTGGTAGAAACATTATATGCTCCCTGATGAACTCCCGGTCTTCTTCTCCGGCTTTCTCCATAGGGGGACTCATCTTTAGCGTTATGAATAGCGGCCTGCTAAAATCTGCAGAAGGCTTTCCCTGCTTCCATCGATGACGCACTATCTGGTGGGCATGGAATAAGTGCGTTGCGCAATTGAGATCAGATAGAGAGAAAAGATCGGATCGGACACGGTGGTTATAACACGTAGTATTCCGGACCTAAAATTCGCCAGCATCTCTTTGCGATACCGATGACCTGATACGTCGATTGAGCTGTGAATCGGCTAGTATGTCAAATGTCGTGTATCCTGCTTGAATGCGAGATACCAAGGTAGGTATTGTGAGCGCGCATATATCACAAATCTTAGGTATATGTGGCGTCTTAATCGGTGAATTCCATATTGGAGAAGAGATTTTTGGGACTTTTACATTGACGGATCTGAAGATCTGCCTTAAATCTTAGTGTTGGCGTTTTTTGGCGTTTGTGAAGAAGCGACGGACCGCAGAAGGGGGGGAGGGGTCACTTTCCTGAGCAACCCGCAACCCGACCACCGATTGGAAAGCTGGAAGTGCCTGTGCCTGCCCGACTGCATATCCATTACCTTAACCTTAACTTTATATGTCAAACAATTAAGTCATCAAGTCTCATAAATATTTTAAAGTTGTAGCATAAATAACATAACATTGACAGCGTTTAGTGTTCGTCTATTTTATATTTTCATTTCCACCCACCTACATCTCATTCAATCTTGTTATCACTTCATTCCTCATTCATGGCACCCACATGCCTAGGCACTATGTATGGAAGCCGTGGTCACGGAGAAACTCAATTTCATACCCATCTCCGGCGCAACCCCTGTTAACGTGGTTGCATGTTGGGGGCGCCGGAGGCGCACGCAAACGACTTTTTGACAACTCCGCTTTACCCGATTAAACTGTCAACCTGAAAACTAATACCTCACGTGTCTTAACATACTTAGTAGGCACAGTAGGTCTGGTATAGTTATGAATGCTATGACTATGTATCCAAAAGACGAACGAAATGTCAATGTAGCACGGGCTGCAAAAGTAAGACAGTCACAACAGACTAATAGCTCTCTTCAGCTATTCTTCAAGGCCCTTACGACACCGCCGTCATCCAGTGGGTCTCTTCCATATGTTAGAACTAGGTTGCTACATTCCAAACATCATATGCTTGAGACTATTGGATATATTGTTGACACCAACGGCTTCGCCATGTTTAGCTCAATGTCATGCGGGCACGGGGGCAGAAAGTGGACATCGAAGCTTCCCTTCTCTTTGTACACTTCCTTCAGCCTCAGGGGTCTGGGGGAGGGGAGGGGCGTAAAAGAGATAGTCTGAAGTTCTGACTGGTCATTTTAGGGATCAGTCGAACTAGCCCGACATTTCCGATCTAGGTCCAGTTCGGTCACGGCAATGACAAGCGATCAATTCGGGTCTGGACCCTCCTTCCGGTGATGATATATAATCGGCCATGGGTCTTATACCGCTCTTCAAGTTTGCGCTAGGTAAATATAATTGTCAATGATGTTTGGGCAATCTTCGAAAACATTCCTATTTCCTACCTACTATTTGTAAAACTTCAACTTCCCGTTTCCTAGAACTACAAAGCATTTCACAACATCCGCGTCGCATAAAGTATTAAGTCACAATGGGCAAGCCAGGAGAAGCACCTGCCGAATCCGCGCCTTCGGCCCTAACAGCTTTTAAGTTCTCACCTTCGTTAGCTGCTTTCAATCTATCTTTACGGGAATATTTGATCAGCCATCCAAAATTCGACGGCATAGCTGTCGGGGCCTGTGTCTTCAACCCCGAAGGAAAAATCCTCATTGTCCAGCGAGCGGCGCATGATTCGCTGCCGTCGCTATGGGAGATACCGGGAGGAGCATGCGACATCGAGGACGAGTCTCTGCTGCACGGCGCAGCGCGCGAGCTGTGGGAAGAAAGCGGGTTACGCGCCAGTTTCATCGGTCCCCTCGTTGGCGAAGCTGAAGTATTCTTCTCTAAGGAAGGTGACTTTTGCATGTGCAAATACTCCTTCCTGACTGAGGTGGAAGGATATGAAGTGACATTGGACCCGAATGAGCATCAGGCCTTCTTGTGGGTTACCGAAGAGGAGGCTCGGAGCGGCAAGTGTGGCGATGTCGAATTCAATTTCACGTTTCCCAAACAGCGGCAGATAGTCCTCGACGCATTCCAAGCTAGGAAGGGAGAGTTGTCTTGAGATTGGGCGGATACGGCGCGTACGCACCCGAGTGCGATTCTGGTCCTCGTTAGGTAGACTTCGGGATACATAGACAAGAGGGGAAGGCTCGTTATTGGTACACGGCTCTGGCTGAATTGGCGTACATACATAGGTAATCAGAGGATTATTCCTGACAGTAGTCTCATACGTATGCGGTTGTTTGGTTAATTCTGAACATTGCTTCAGTCTGCTGTCTTATAATTGTAGAGGATGGGTGTGATTGTTTCATACAGGACACCATTCTCAGTATATTGGTGCTATTCTGGTGAATAAGCCGCAATGTCTATTGAGTATTCGTCTATCTCTATCTTCGTCAATATGAATCAAGGCTGTCCGACATAGGTAGTCGCTTGCGACGCATCGCCACCATCTTGGTAGGTTGCCATTTGAAGAGCGGACATGCATAAGGCAGTCATGTATGCGCCACGTTGTGTGTTGTCTGTAACCCGGAAAAGCGAGAGTATGAGTAGGCAACAGACATAATAGTCAGAAGACCTCAGTATTAGATGCACATGCCTCTTTTCCTCGTCGAGTCATCCATAACCATCCACGAGATCCATAAGATATGTGCCTTGGTATATGAATCGACGGCTGAAGAAATCAGTCTAGACCCTCGGTACTGCCGCAGTCTAGACTTGAGCCAATAGGCTTGCGATCGAATGTGTAGGTATAGATCAAATATTAAAAGGCTGCAAGTATTAGGCGTCTGCTCCCGCCAGCGCACATAAACGTGCATAGATTATGTAGAAAACAGGTGAGAATGCAGTGTGATAATGGTTGATTCATCTTCAAAAGTTTGGGGTTACTTTGGTTACTTTGAGATTGAAATGTGGAGAATTTTCAAAATGCTACCAACGTTCCCAATAAGTCGACTGTCACACCAAATCCAGTCTAATACAGTTGTACAGAGATCATGTGATTTAGAGTTGCAAGATGACTAACAATATGGGGGATTAATGGATTAATGGTTCGTCTATGATCCCGAATAGGGAAAGAACCTTGGCAATCGGGTGCCAGGAAACAGCAAGTCCAAGCTTTCGGTTCGGTACAGCGGTACAATGGTCAAATCAGACCACTCGCAAATCCCTCTTTTCTAAACCTCCAATTTACAATCACAAAACGTCACCGTCCACCAAAAACCTCGACACCACCCGCCGAATAATTTAACTCTCCACTCCTAGTAATTGCACGCGCCATGTTCCTGCAACGCACCGCAGTGGCCGTCGCCCGTCGGGCAGCCGTATCTCCCGCCGTTCGACGAACTTTTGCCGTCTCCGCCATCCGCCGTAAGAAATTACCGATCCTATATCGAACCCGAAGGCGCATCGTACGATATGCCGATTTTTACGAACAAAGCTGATAATTTGCACCTCTAGGCGATGCGAAGAACGTCGAGGCTGCTCCCAGCACCACCAAGAAGATGAAGACTTTCAGCGGTACGATTTAATTGGCTTCAATTGGGTTTTATATGAGCTATATGGCATTGTGGGCAAATTTTGTTGACATTGGGCATCACGATATACAGAAATCCGAACCGAGGAAGACCTTCTCGGACCCGGTGCCGCGCCCGGTACCGTCCCTACCGATCTCGAACAGTCGACAGGTTTGGAACGATTGGAAATTCTCGGCAAGATTGAGGGTGTAGATATCTTCGACATGCGACCCCTCGATGCTTCGCGAAAAGGTGCGAAGCTAGCCTTATCGGCATCAGCATTGGCCGTGGAAGGCAAATTGGGCTGATAGTGCATATTAGGAACCCTTGACAACCCAATCCTAGTCAGGTCTGCCGGTGACGAGCAGTACGCCGGTTGCACTGGTTACCCTGCCGACTCTCACGTCGTCACCTGGCTCGGCGTATGTTCCCTTTTTTTCTTCCTTTATGGCCCTGCTACGCATTGGAAAACCTATCCATTGGCATGCGCAAGCTTAGCCGAGCGAGGCTTGACTGATGATATGTATATATAGATGTCCCGCGAGCGACCGGTGGAGCGATGCCCTGAGTGCGGCAGTGTCTACAAGATGGAGTACGTCGGACCTCAAGATGATGGACATGGCCACCACCACGACCACCACGGTTACGAGGAGCCTAAGACCTTCGCCAACTACGTCAAGCCCGAGTACTGGTAAATGTGCCTAGGTATATATTCTTGAGAATACATATACATATGCAAAAGGTAGGGTGGGGTACAACGAGGCTGGGTAGAGAAAGGCAGGAGAAGGCAGGAGGTGTAAACTTGTATATCGCTAAAGGCTGCCTAGGTGTATAGAATCCGATGAAACTGTGGCAGTTGCACGTGTTGTCTCGTCGCTCATTTCCTATTTACCACTCTGGTGGCTGGTACAACGTGGTTGATTATATTAATTGGCTTCTTCCCTGTAGGCTGTGTCTTTTCTACCGTATGACGCCAAGTATAGAAACCCACCCGTCCGCCCGTTCACACCTATCACTTCGGTTATGCTTGCTCGCCTCTTACATACCTATGAACATACCTAGCTATATACCCTATATATCTTTGGGGAGATTAATCATCGCCGTTTCGGTACTTGGGGGGTGGGGAATATAACGCTGAAATTTCAAATGTTTTTCTTATTGTTCCTAATGGATTTTATAAGGTTACATAATGTAGATTGAATACCGAGAACTGAAAATTTGATGAATACATGTAGACGTCTCATTCGCGGGACCTCGGATAGCGGAATAGCTCTCAGACGGCCTAACAGGGATGGTGATCTAATCCTACCTAATTAGGTAGGACGTCTATGCAGTGCTCTACCTGAACTTGTAACGTCCTATGTAGCGTGCGATTGTACGCGTAAAGGGAGAGAACATGGAAAGCTAGGTATGAGGTATAGACATATAGACATATGATATGTATATGTACCTGGGCTATGAGAAATGGATGTAAGTGAATGACTCCAGTAGGGAATGAATATAAGAGTATTAAGTGAGATAATAACCTAGGAACTTTAAACTTTGCCAAGTCTACTGATAGATTAGATCGGATACGGGAGTACGGAGTATGACGATGAATGGATGAATGATGGTACCAACTCTGGATTCGTGAGACCGGAAATTCTCTATTTATATCATTCTATGTTACTTCCAACGCGTCCTCCAAAATCCTACCTGCAAATTAAAAGGTGCCTACTGTAAATGTTTATGCGCATATATAGGTAGGTATATTGCGAGAGTACGTATGTCGAATTAATTAAGTTATGTCTGCCTCTATCGTGCGCTGTGGCTTTGAAGTCTAAGCCGCAAGGGGGCAAGATAGTGATGCTAGAAAAGGGAGTACATACCTAATAGCTACTGTAAATACCCACCAGCTACATTGGATGTTATCTGCCCAATGTTGCAAGAGGCGAAGACTCAAGTAGAAAAACAAGAATGGCAAAATTCATTGCGAGGCCGCCAATTAAAGGTAGACTGCAACGATGACCATTGCAATTTTAACATTTAACCAAAACCAGCTTGGAGGCAAACTCGTCCTCGATAAAGTATAGGAATAGAGTGAGCACGATGCATGTATCCAATGTATTTATTTATCTACCTACCTGGGCTTATTATTTGGGATTTATTAGGGAATAGGATGTACCGGTTACATAGTACAATACATCCATATCGTCCTAGTATAATATAGGACACCCCTAACTTGGGTGCATAATGCGCGCCCGTGTGTATTAATATTGGATCATCTCCAGCTATTAAACGTGATAAGGAAAGGCGACCACTCACCCCCTTGCCCCGAAATCTCCGAAGAGTCGAGCACCTCTTGTCCTACCTTACCTGCCAATCGCACGCCTCACTGTCTATTCCCATGCCATGAGACGTATGGACTCCGTGCCAACGGGATTACACGTACTTTGTGTAAATGCGAGCTCCAGGGCTACCTAAGCCTTTAAGGACCTAGGTAAATAAGCTAATAAGCAGGTCAAATTCGATAATACCTAATAGGGCCAGTACAGGCTTCCAGCACAGCGTGCTCCTAAAAGTTAGTGCTCACCCTCCACCCCCAAAGAATCATGCATATAGTCAGTCCGGGTCTGACTATTCTCCAATTTGACACGACCAACATCAGTGTTCGAATGGATGACATGATATGACGGTACGATACTTCCCTGTCCTGGCAGGACTAGTAAGGCCAAGTAAAGGCTTCCCTTTAGCCTTAGTCATTGTATGTGAGTCTGTGGTTTTTACTTATTAGGTACATGTGTAGTGGTATCTTCTCCCCATGAGCCTGCGTAGTAAGGATGGATATACGAACGGTGTCATGTAACATGTAATTCGTATACCATTCCTTCGATGACGAGTGGGTACAGGTAGTCGAGAATCGACGTATGATAGGTACCTGCATATCATGTATTCGATGGAGTACACCTTGGCATCTGCGGGCAACGCGTGGGTTGCGTGGGTGCGTGGGTTACATAGTATGTACCATGTAGGTCGTCTGTGGATGTTTGTTTAATGTTTCCTTAGCCATCCGTATGTTACAAAAATGTACCTACAATACATGGCACTCAGCACCACACACTAGACATATCCATTTCCTTAATCCATCACACACAACACACAACACATAAACACATAACACATCCATCCATGGGTAAAACACAACACTTGAGCTACTGTACACCCGTGGCCCGAGTCTAATAATGCATGGGCGACCTCTACCTAAAACGTCAGAGAAATAGTGTCATACCGCGCCAATAATAAGTAGTAGTATTGGTGGTATTAGTGGTATTAAAGGTATTGATTTGCTGCCCCACCTATGGCATTTCTTGCCCGTCTTTCCCCTTGCCTACCGATGATGTATGTACCTCTTGAAAAAAGAAAAAATCGTTGAAAATCTGATGCTGATATATATAAAAAGGAACATGGGATGAGAGAGATGATGCCATCCCTGCACTCCTTTCAGGAAAAGGGTTAGGTATACTGGGCACTATATATTATTTAGGTAAGTATGGGCGAAGGAAGTAGACAGGTAGACATGTACTTTTAGGATAAATGTCGAAATGGATGTTTTCGTTACCTCCAGCTATTACATGTATCTTGTACTATGTAAATAATGACATATGACAACCTTGAACATGTGGGATATGGAGGATAGACCGTGGACCCGTGGGACCTAAGAATCGTTCATTGCTCAACATATGATTTTAAGCATATCCGCTATACATGTATCCATTATTGAATGTACCTACATATCTGGGTAAATGTATATGTCATTAATGAGAAATCAAGATAGAACCTTGGAAGGTTTAATGTTATTTGAATTAGGTATGATTAGGATTAGGAACATTTGAAGGTAGGGAGGTATACGTACACTCGGCTACCTATAGCAAGGAAGATATACAATATAGGGTCTAGTAAGTGTCTACTAAGTATTAAAGTTGTAGGATGGTCTGGCAGGTAGTAGCTGGAAGTATCCGATTACGTCCACTACATTGCCTATCTCATACAGATTGCCATTTATGTATTTATTTACCTTACCAACCATAAGAATAGGGGATAGAAGGGACACCCTAAACAAAACAATTGAGAAAAAAAAAGTTTCTATGGAACATTGCAATGTAAACCTACCTGACATAGCACTTACCTTGTCTACCTTGTCTACCTGGGCTATTTTGACTTTCATTTCTATTCTATTCCTCATTCAATGTTCCAGATGTCCTACTTCCTATCTCCAAACTTTTTCTGCACCTGCGCACCCATTTCTTAATCTCTTGATGATGTTTATCAGTCATCTCTCGAGTCATTCGCTTGCGCACGTCCACAATCACAATCACATACACGCGTGATTCTTTACTAGGTGTTATTATTCGCTATTTGCTACTCGTTACCTATTCGATGGAGGGTAGATAAAATACCCAGACTGCCAGCCCTGGAGACTACCTATTAAACCACTTACTGGGTACAACTAGAGACATAACCTTGGAACCTAGTCTAAACAAGATCTGGCCGGCTATTATTCTATGCCATCGACGCTAGTGGATAGCGACCCATGTCTCCCTGTCTTCCATCCATGATATTTCCCGTATGATTGCGCATTCTACTTTGACCTAGCAGCCTATAATTCGACAAATTTGCTACTTGAGAAACTCGACCTCGTTTCGAACTCGTCACTTTTCTTTCTTTCTCTTTCTCTTCCACCTAAATGCGCCTTAATACGCCCCATAAACCCTGCCAAGACCTGTCTTTAGGTCCCCATCAACAGACCCCGGCGCGTTTCTCCAACGCGCCATCATCTTCAGGGCTATAAGCCTCTGCAGGGCATTACGGCATTACGCAGTACAGGCATTACTGGCATTGCAAGCATCTGAACTGCCATCGTCGTCATCAATAAAAAAGAACACGCTACTCCCAACAAGGGCGCAAAACGCAATAAGCCTCCTAAAACAGAAACATTTCGGCTAGGGGAGAAAATAAAGCCTATTTATTTTTTTTTCTATTCTAAAAAAGTATTATTATTAACCCATTTTTAAAGCTTGGGCATCATCAGCATCGTCGCCACCGTAACAGTCGGTTCAGTCAGTTTTCGTACCCAGGTTGTGATTCCATTCAACTACCGCCGAATACCCGTACGTCAACGGTTTTTTTTTCTCTTCTATTCCTTACCAGGACCCTGTAAATGGGAGCCGCATCGACAGGCCTGGTCGAAACGGGGAACCAAAGTTGGAGAGATCGACCGCATCTGATTCCGACTATTGGACTGGATCGGACCAGCTAAGACTATTCGATTCGCCTGGCATACGAATTACACGAATACCTAATTAAACACTCACCCTTTTTCTCGGTACCGGCAACCCGATTTCGAACGATAGGATTACCCACCATCACCACCTAATCGACTATTAACTACTACTGCTGCTGCTGCTACTACTGATCAGCATCTACCCATCTACCGATTTACTGACTCTAAAGGTAAGGTGGAATATCGTACTCTTTTCGTTCTGTCTATCCCCTTTCCCCTGACTATGCGACTATAAGCAACTATAACACGCATCTGCATACCAACACACATACATACACCTACATACCTAGGTCTTAGGACTGCTGTCTTGTATTATTCTCCTATACTACCTCTCTCACACCCATCCAACCACGATCCGCGTACCACGTATCCCCAGATATCTTATACGCATTTACCTATTGCATACGTCCAAATATAGTAAGTATGCTTACACAGGGACACTAGCTGTGTTTTGCTTTCTCCGTATTCCCAAGGGTATTCCAGATCATGCATTTTCGTCTACTTCTCGTTTTTTTCGTTTCCTTGTTGTTGTTATTACTGCTCCGCCGTTGCTCTTCCTTCTCGAATGGAATACATAGCCCGAGGGACTGAATGTTGCTGCTGTTGCCGCTGCCGATCCTTCTCGAGTACATTGACCCTAACCTTCCAACAAGTTGTTTGAAGTTTGCAAGTGCTTCCAACATCCGAGTCCGAGGAAGAGGCACTTTTGGCACTTTTGACATTTTTGGCGATCCGATTAGTCACTTTAGAAGGCTGGTCCCGAGTCATCAATAATTTCCTAACCTAGCGCTCCATCTTACTGAGTCTTCTATAGGCAAGTGTTTTATTATATCTCATCGAACACGTATATCAGTCACATTTTATCTTCTGCGCATCAGTTTTATTTGGCGTCTCGATCCGACCACCCGCCCCTTTTTTTTTTTTTACTATTTCCATCTTTCCTTATTTCTCTTATTTTCTGATGGGTTGCAGTACAATTATTTTCATTTACATTTGCATTTACGTTTTCATTTTCATTTCTTAGCATCGTCACTGTGGCATATAGCTAGGTACATACGTGCATATTTAAGATATCTACCTAGCTGCCTTTCTACTCCTTTACTATCTGCATGAAATTCCCCTTTTTTTCTAATCTAGCGCTTGCCCAATGCGCCTCCTATTTATTCGATCACCACTTTTTTACCTATTCCCTATACGAACTAATTCCCTAGTTCCCTAGTCTGGGTGGCAGTAGCCGGCAGTCATCTCAAAGCACATGAAGCACCTGCCCAGGTTGCCAATATTAATTGCCCTTTTCGTACAAACTGT
This sequence comes from Annulohypoxylon stygium, assembly GCA_003314315.1. Lineage (NCBI taxonomy): Eukaryota > Fungi > Ascomycota > Sordariomycetes > Xylariales > Hypoxylaceae > Annulohypoxylon > Annulohypoxylon stygium. The sequence continues at coordinate 76,135 of QLPL01000009.1, forward strand.
ACAGTCTATAATTTGCTCCAGCTACCTGCGCTTCAACAACGTAGTGGCAACCTTACAAGCTTAGGACACAGTCCCTGCACTTAGCAAGAACAGTGCCAGTTTGCTTGGTCAAGTGCGTCAAGTGCCATCGATGCCTGCCTAGTACTTGCCGTACTTGTCTATACTCGTACTTACCCAATACCTCAAGCTAGTACCTATCTACATCCATATCTCCATATCTACATAGTGCAAATATTGATTTCACTTATTGATTTCTTAACCTTGGGAACTTGACCGGTCTCATTTGAGCTTTCTTTTTATTTTCTTCTTCTACTTGTAACCTCGAACAATCCCATCATCGCCTTCTTCGCCTCTGCTCGACTTTACATTTGCATCCAATCTGCATCTGCATCTACATCTGCGCCTGTCTAACAATAACAAGTCCTCATTAGTAGAAGCAACCATCCTAAGACACCCATCCGCTCTCGCCGGTCCATGAGTCGACTAATCTAGTCACCGACCCTTTCTATTCATCCAAGTCTAAACAAATTCACCTTATCCCAGACTGGTAAGTATAATAACATATTTACGTACATTTACATACTTTCTTAATGCACTCGTACCTCACTAGTACTACTAGTACTGTACCAACTTACCTATTACACCTCCCTCCCTTCCATATATCATCATAATATGACCCGCCATCCCCACATCGACTATACCGTCCCATATTATAGATGCTTCGTCTCGCCTTACTTCATCATCTCACTTTTCTTACCCATCTAATCCCCTCGTCCTTCCCTTGTTCTTCCCAATAATTCCATTATTCTTTCCGCCCTAAACCCATACACATTCACTCAAGGCAACGCACGCTCTCAGGTATCTCGCCTTGGGTCTGTATGTAATCTAGCTCGCGGTTGCTGGGTACTGCCTCTTGCTACTATTTACATCTTATCTCGTATCTAGAGGAAGTTGGAATCGTGATATTTACTAACATATCATAGAAAGAAAACTACGTGGGCCATTGGGCGGACGCGCATTGAACTGGCGCCATGTCCGCCAAGAAGGAGCCGTCCGGCCAACAAGATTTAGATGAGATGGAGAGGATTCATTGGGAAACGACCAAGTATAATAGGGAACGGGAAGACGCTCTACGTAATCGCGAATACGCCGTTCATCAAGATTCCTTAAGGAACAATCTAGTTCAGCTATACGATGCGAAAACCCGTATTCACCAAGAGCTCCTCATCCTCACAGACAAAATCCAACAGCACGAGAAGCAACAGGAACAACTAGCGCACGAGTTTGAGGAAAGCGAGCTTAATCTAAAGGAAAAGCGTCAAAAGGATGACCGAGCGCAAGAGGAGTGGTTTTTACGAGCACGAGAAGATATCGCCTCTAAAGAAAATGCCGGACCTAAGAGCGGCAACGGAAACCGTCGACATTCTAATCGCGAAGTGCCATCGCAGACTAACGGCGCTGGCTGGACAAGTATTAACGGAACGCGACGGCGAGGTCGAAGAGAGGAGGAGGAAGAGCCTCCTGCAGACCCTGGAAACCTTCTGAGTAGCATATACCACAACCCTGTCGACGAACCGGAGTCCGCCAACGGTAGGGTTATGCCTTTACGCAATGGCGGTGGTAACCGTGTCCGACCCGGTCCAACAAACGGCGTGTCTAATGATATGGAGACGAGCGGTGCAGAGGGTTACCCGACAGGCCGTACTAAGGACAGGCCTCTCAAACCTAAGCAGCGACATAGTTTGCCTAGTTTTCCGGCGGCCCGCGAGACCAACGGGAAACCACGTAAGTTCTCCCTCTATGTTTCTCTTGCTATTAGACTAACTGTGATTCTGTAGCTGGATCAGAAACGTCTAGCGAGACCAAGACTAAGTCGCCATCGGGCCGGAAATCTTTACCTAGTGCAAAGGGATCCCTACCTCCCACAGATCGTTCAACGCCAACAGCCACCGACGCCCGGGAAATCACTCGTGAGAGGCTAGCTATCAAAGACGATGGCAAATTTGTTATCGAACCACCGATGTTTGCTGGCATCCCTCTTGAGCGAATTGATATGACCCACCCTTACTGGGACCCTGAGTGGGAACCCTTGGATGGGATTATCCAGCCGCAGCTTGACAAATGGAAGGAGAAGCTGGAACAGCTCAAGCAAACACCCGACGCTATACGACACACGATATTCCTTGCTAATCGTCAGGTCAACCGAGGCCAAGCTGTTGTCGACTTCCTCAGAAATGAGCAGTGGCACCCGTACCAGTTTGTTGGTAAGGAAATGATGAATAAGTTTTACAAGACGTTCATCAACTACGATACAATGTTTCGATTAGTCAACGTACACGAGGAGCTGAAGAAATTCGACCTTGACATGACCCCTCTTGAATGGCTACGTCAGCGCATGTGCGACATCGCTGAGGCACAAGGGGAAAAGTTCAACCTCTCCAGAACGACCCACGATCTGTACCACGACGCTAACCTCAAACTTCTGCGAGAAAAGCACGGCTTTGGCAATATCGGAAGGCCATCTGGATATAAGCTTAATGAGAAGAATCCTGAAAGGGCGGCAGCCAGGAAAATTAAGCAGGAGACAGGGTCGGTTCGACGTAAAGGCCGTCGATCAATTGGCCAGGTTGATCCGGACGACGCACCGAGTATAGAGGACTTGCAGAAGAAGGGGATTGATCAGCCACAAGGGGAATATCTCGAGCCTGTAACGCCTCGTTTGCAAAAGCGACAGCGAATAGAGCCTGCGCCCGCACTTGCTCTCCCTGAGCAGGAACCCGAAGAGGATGATCTGGATTATAGCGGATGGACCTCGACTGACTCTTTTTCCGCCGGACGAATAATGCATCTCGACTGGAGAGTGTACCAGATCAAGACGCTAGCGCTGACTACTAGCACGGAGGTCACTCAGTATTGGACCTGGAAGCAAGATAAGAATATATTTGAGCACCAAGTCCTGCGAGATGTACATCCTAAGGTTACCTGGGGCTTCTACCAGAAACCTATTAACTTCGACTTGTCGTTAGACGAGATCAAGGAAATCCAGTATGGATCGGACACCCAGAAGATTCTGGTAGATATCAACGATGAGAAACGCGGTAATGTCCTTGCCTACTTCAAGCGGGAACGCACCAAGAAGCGGTTCCTCGCCTTTGCGAAGAAGAAGGGCATCAAGCTTGTCAAGAGCACCCGGTAAGTGGTCTCATGCTCAAAATAGCCTAGCAGATCTATGACTAACAGTTTGCAAACAGTTTCCAACTTGAGGAGTTATGGAACACTATGGAGTCGAAGACACTACCCAACGAAGACTCGGACACGTAAACCCGCACCCGCTCACGATAAGAGCATATACTCTTGCCGACCGAGCTCTTACCACTATTTTCCTATATCTAGACTTGAGTTACGACACCCCGCGGACATTGAATGTTTCCGCTTATCGCAAAGGGATTTAATAAAGCAGTGCCGCAAGGAATCAGGAGGATTTTCACATCACGCATCTTTTTTTCTTCTGTTCTCTAAGGATGCGGGCACGGATGAATTGGCAGGGGCGGGAAAATCGGCCGGACCAAGGGAAGGACAAAAGGGTGGTTGGGTGGTACATTGATACGGCCCTGGCTAATTAGATGGAATATCTGTGAAAGATTATTAAGAAGAAGAGTTCAAGAGTGAGGGAAGCATTGGTGGCAACACCCCTTTCTCATGCTCTCTATATTTGCGCGGAGGATGGGATCGACTTGGCCCACCCCGTCGCGTGTGACCATTAATTCATTCTCTGGCGAAGAGATTGTACACTACCTACGAAACCTATATCTGCTGCATAGAGAAAGGAGGCATGGCGAAAAGGCGTAAGCAAAATGCATTTGCGTTGACTTTTTTTTAACCAAAACTATTCCCGTACACGCACATGGATTTGAATGTCTGAGCTGGCTCAATTTATCATCAGGTAGTGGAAGGATATTACTACTGTGATCATTTAATTATCCACCTATCTAATTACCTACCTGTGTTGTCAACTTTATGAGTAAAAGTGGATTGTGAGAAGGCAACGAAAAAGGTGTATGGTTTAGTACACACCGACGCAACAAAATATTGATCATCACTAAATCGTGCATGAGGCGACGACTAGAAGGGAAAACCCCACACACGTTACCGACATTCTGGCAATACGCCTGTAGCAATCCCTGTGAAATCTGTGATGCGTAGGCATTTCCTACAGTAGCGGCAGATCCGTAAGGCGTAGTTATGTACGTATGTTGTAGGTATCCATCCATTAAAGGTTGCCTCGTGGCGGAAGCGTGTCAAGGTGGTCGTTCTGGCCCCCAAAATGCAGCATCGCTCCCCAGTCTGGATAGCGGCGTAACATGCCGTCACCTCGATTTCTTGTTTTTTTTTTGGTGCTTGCGCTGGCATTTTTGGGGATCCAATCCTGGCTTGCAGTGTGTGTTTTTCTGGGCGCCACCTTTGACACCCCGGCTCGATCCGACAGCAAGCCAAGACGGCAGGAAGCGGGTTTCATGCAGGACCGGGATAGGGATAGGGAAGTCTCAATTAGATCATAGTATGGAATTAGCCAATTGATGTATTTATCTTGCGAGGTTATTGATAATATGGATACTTTATAGTCAGGAGACAAACATTATAATAGTCCTCAGAGGTTATTATCTATAGTTACAATTGAATATCTTGTACTATCCAATATATGGTGAATATGTAACTACCTACCTATGTTATATAGAGTATTACAGACTAACCTAGTTACTCTCAAGTAACGGTTAATACAGTGTTCAAACATATAAGGTACTGACATACCTAACTTTAAACCCGTAATGTTATTCTAGCTGTGGCGTTGACAAAGTTCACCACTCGCTCAGCCCATCCCAAGATAAAATTAAACTCTATTTTACAAGGTAGCTATCTCCGAAAGCTGTTGACATCTGTTTAACAACAGTCTCTCCTTCCGGGTCTAAAAACCTGCTCAACTTTCAAACACCCGAGAAAACAGCTCAAGCTGTAGCACAACGTTCCAAAATCCTTTCAACTACACATTGCACAACACTCTATAATACCAACATAGACTTATAAAACTTATCAACTTCACATAAAACAATAGACTTCTTGGCTGAGCTTGAGTCCATGGCTGAGATTGCCATCCAGCAGCCACCTCAAGATGAACTTGACGAAGCTTCCGTCAAGAGATGGCAACACCTATTCGGATACTCGTACCCAGAAGCAGAACAGAAGATCCAGGAACACAGGACTGATCTCTCGCGGGTCATCGTCACAGATTCTCACTGGGAGATGGTTCGCCTAGAAAAAGAGAGCCAAGGATACGACAAGGAAGCCTATGAGCACTCTTGCTCCCTAGCCGTCCACGCCAACCCAGTACCCCGGAATGCCCCTAGCAAGACCAGATCCTCACTATACTTGCTCAAGCTCGAAGGACAACTAAGCAGCACAGATCTAGTAAAGTCAGCTGCTTGTCTCGATGAGACTCCCTTAGAGCTGTCTGCTACAGACGACACGGGCGAGACAGCAACCTCCTGTAAAGTGGACACTACCACGAAGGAAAAGCTCGTGGACTACCTCGCCTTCCAAGGATCGCTCTTCCAGCCCACGTTCATCAGATATTCGAAGGCTGAGAAGGACTTGTCGGCGACTTCAGCATATCCCACCCTAGGCATTGACAGTACCATGCCACAACACCGCCTTGGTTCTACTGTTGATAACAGACTGATCCCAGCACAAAACCAGTACCCTGTGTGGTACTTCTTCTACGGCACTCTCGGGGACTCGGTCGTTTTGAAGAATCTTCTAGGCGTTGATCCAATATACAGTCCCGCAAGCATCACCGGTGGTGCCATGAAGACTTGGGGAGGCAAGTACAAAGTCCTTGTCGACGCAACCGACCGCAGTCAAGAGGTTCATGGCCAAGCGTTCCTCGTTCAGGACAAGGAGCAAGAAGAGGCCCTCCAGCTCTACGAAACGGACAATTACGAGGTAGTTCGCTGTGAGATTCGGTTAGGCAGCAAGGATACAGTTAGAGGGCTTACGTTCCGGTTCATCGGGGATGCCGACGAGTGATTCACCGCATCTGGGTTTTGACATTGGATACCAATATTTCAGACATCTTTTTCCGATGATAATTCAGGATCGTCAGTAAGAGCAAATCTACTCTAACCAAATCTGAAGACGGGCTAGGCTCTCAGCTCAGTCATCATCGATTTCCGCCATCATGACCAGAGTTACCAGTTCATAACAGCCCGCTAAATGATCTGAGATATTTGGTGGTTCAACCAAATGCGGGAACTGGCTTCAGAATATGAAGTTTAACCATCGTTTCGGACAGATGGATGAGACTTACGAGGATCGCATCGAATGAGCAATTGGCAAAGACGCGAGTTTAACGAGCACTCATCTCCTAATAAATCCCGGGAGGGAATCGGGGAGAAAGCTTTAGGGCAAAGCAGGGAGAGCACGAAAGCTCCGAAGCCCAAGCGAGCCAAATTCAACCACGGCGGCGTGAATATCATTTACGAATGCTTATGGAAAACCCCGCCACACAGTCGGGTTGTGGTTGAATGCCTAATCATCGAAGAAAGGAAAGTCAGGAGCTATCAGTTACCGCCTAATCGGGCTGTAAACCAGACACAGCAGCGGAGTGGAGGACTGCCGCGAGCCCAGAATCACAGGTGGGGGCCAACGATGTAAGATGCCTGCCATTCTGTTTCGGATGCGAATTCGAAATCCTACTTGAGCCGAAAAATGAGTGCAAATTGGAAATGCCCGCAGAGGGCTCAACGGTTTCACAACAGCGAAAATTCAATTTCCGCTTGTTGAACAACACTCGCACGGCTGATGTGCGAGGCTGGGATGGAGTGCGCTGTGTTTGACCCAAGCGAACAAGATAAGCCCGACTACACCAGGTGGTCAGTAACGGTGGACGGGTCTCTAACCAAGAACCACATCCAGGATGGGTTCTGTAAGTCTCCTGAAATTTTGTGGAGGTTATAAATTCTAATAGCTGTTAAGACCCAGTAGAGCTCGTGACCCTGTCCTGATCGTTGATGACATGTGGACGAAGACAATAGACTCATTTTGGTGCATACTGCACTAATACTTCGAGTTGAGGCAAGACTCAACGTGTGGTACACACGTTCATATTTTGTTTCGCGAGGGCCACTTCAGCATTGGCCAGCTGAGGAACATGGCCAAAGCTGTCACGTATTAGGAACCTGCAACAGCGGAAAAAAACCATTGAACGGGCGTGTGCTGCGTGGCTCTTCCATGTCGGTGTTATGAAGAAATCATACAATTGATGCAGCCCAGGATGCCTGGAGCGAGTCCCTGCGGATACTTCGGACGATCAGGGAAGATCGTGTCACTCCCTTGGTTTTGAAAGCCAGGCGGGCCATGGACATGGACGGTGACCTTCGTGACACCGTTGACCATTTCCGGGACCTCGTCTCGACTGGGAATACGCGAACCAACTTCACCCAGCTTTGATGGGATTCAAAAACTCGCCGGCGTATTGTCCGAGCGGGGTGTGTACGTGACACGACCCATAGACGGCATAAACATGGAGGATTACCTCGCATACCTACAAGACCAACAGAAAGCTCGATGAAGGATAAACGCCGATCGGAGGTCCGTAATGGCGATACTGAGAGATGTGGCTTCGTTGAGGGATCTATGAGGCTTAAGCCACGGCGGTAAGGGGGTACATGAACGGAAAGTGTAACTTGCCAGTTAATTTGGGGTTCAGAAAATCCACGATAGTACAGCAATATATTCTCTTTATCCCCATTCTCATTCATAAGAACTCGTGAATATGAATGCCTAAGAAGGTAGGCACTTCGGATCGATGGTTAATACTCGGAAGTTGGGATTGATTCGAGATAGTGGATATTGTGAGATATTGATCAAAATTTATACATTCTTATACACATAATATAAGAAGAAAGTTTAGCTTTTGAGATTTCATTGTGATTCCTAAATTATAATGAAGTCAATATGAGAAGAATGGTGAGAGAACCGCGGAGGTGATGTCGAGGTATTAGTCCTCATCCCGGAACCGCATCCGAAGTTAGCCCGGTATCCACTAAAATTCCACAGCCGTTATCGATTCGCAAGTTTGCTATCGATTCGTCCGGGAACACTGAATTCTAGATTCGAACTTTGAACGAGAAATTGCGACAACGACTCCCCTCGAAACGGCGACCCGAGTTGGACTCGACATAGGAAGTCGAAAGGTTCGATCGGTGACGAAAAATTTGTTCTCCTCCCTTCCCGCGCTCCATGTGAGCAAGCAGCCGACAAGATGCTGTACGAACTAATAGGAATCGTAAGTTTTTGCTTTTTGCGATTGTCCTTCGAGCATGAGAATATAAATAGCAGAACATCTGCTAACGCAATAGGATAGGTCCGACCTGGCAACCTTGCCGAAGTGAAAGAGTATGTCTTTCCCCTATCGAAATAACCGCATACTCTACTCTACCCTATCCTACCCACCATCCTCAGCCAAACCCGCCAGCCGCAAAACCCCGCGCTCGACCGATCGTACACCCCTACTAACCAACCCTTCTACAAAAACAGAATCGTCCTAACGACGGGCCAAATGATCCTGCAACAAAAAGGCGTGATACGGGGTATATCCAACTGGGGTATCTTCCTGCTCCCCAAACCCCTCAGCGTGCACCAGATGCGGCACCACCAAGGCCACTACTTCGCCATGCGCTTCGACTCCTCGGCCGCCACCCAGAACGCCGTGCGGAACATGTTGGCGCTTGACCCCCGCATGATCCGCCACTCGTCCGTGAAGTTGGGCGACAACAAGTTGGAGACGATGAGTCGGTTCGGGACTCCTGGGTGGTCGGGTACGAATTAAGCTTAGACTGCGAGGAGGAGAAGAGAGGCAAGGGATTTGCAAAATAGTATTGGTCGTGGAGTGGCATTGGTAAAGGGGTCGGGTGGCGATTCCCTGGTTAGGCTGCCAGTCTTGTGGAATAGACGGGATTAAGCGCTGATGCTCCTGTTATCATAGCAACGGCAGTAGGGAGATATGCTTTCACCATATAGATGACCACCGCAACGAAAAAACGAGCTGAAAGGAAAGAGAAAAAGGGCCAAATCATACCAGATAGCATAGAATATTCGTCTAGCTGCTAGTCTGCTGTACATTTACGACAAGACATGAAGGCGTACATACGCAAAGAACAGTAAAAAAGAAATCCATTTATAACAATTCTGCCTCATATCTCAGTGCTCTGAAATAAGCATAAATTCTCTCAAGTTCAAGTCTCGGCTTACCCTTTCTACTAGCTCCTAAACTCAGAACTCACATATTATCTCGATAACAGTGGTGGGAAACCAATGCATATACACGCCTAAATATCACATGAAAAAGCTGAAGAATAATATCCGATTCTCATAATAACCCAGTAACGTAGCTCTTTTCGGCCTCATCACGCGTAAATGTACGCACGTCAATCCTGATAATTCGTCATGACGATGGCACAACCCTTAAGTTCATGCGCACTACCGTCCAGTTGATCCTGAGTTGCTCCAAATAGCACATCCCAATCTATCTACCCACCTGGTACTCACGCGGGCAATGCTCAGGCACTCATCCCCTACTTCACTCGTCCTCATTCTGAGGCATATTCTGCCCGTTCTGTCCGTGAACGATAGGCGCCTTAGATAATAATACCAGCCCAAGCACGGCCTGCTAAGCGTCGACGTCCATTTCCGACTTTTGTCGGTACCACGCGACAAACTGGTCGATCACCCCCGGCCACGCGCCGTCCTCGCTCCAGAAGCTTAGTGCTTCATCTTGAATGCTCTTCGTCGCGAATTCGAATGTCTGATTCCACATGTCGCGACTGACGGATCGAGTCCAATTCTCGCGCAGGAATGTGATCCACTCGGCCAACCAGTCGATGCCCGCGATACTTCCGACCCAGACCTGGCCGGGCTTCTTGAACAGCATTTCCCAGTACACTATTGCGTTGTCTAGGGAAAGCGCCCGCTGGTCACCCTCTTTGCCGACGACGAATGCGTATCGGTAGACCCTTCGGAATAGATCGCGGTCGGTTGACATAGAAGTCGTAAGGCGCTTGAAATACTGTTTTTGCGACTCTATTTTCGTCTCAACCCTAAATACAGTAAGCTTCATGCTGTCGGGAAGAACAGAAGTGTAAAACTTACCCTGGGTTATTCCATCCTTTAACGAATCCATCCCGAGTAATCTCTCCTATGGTAGGGGCCTGCACAAGCTCCATGGCTAGAAATAGTGAGGCACCCTCAAGGTCAACACCGATCGAATTCAAATATTGCATGGATGAATCTGCACCCAGCACATCTTTCTGATCTTCTGCATCGTCTATCTCACTCGTTAGCGGCTTTGGTATTACTAAAGGATAAGAGGTAACCTAACGCACTTCTGAGGTCGTCGAATAGCTTTGCCAGTTGAACAAGCTTATTCGGAGCTGATGTGTTAGCGCTGGCCTGGAAAAATCTGAAAAAAGTGTGGGTTAGTGATATTCGCGGTTAAAATGAAACCAATATTCAAGAGACAATAGAGGTGGTTTGTATGATCAAGATTGAAGTATAGAATAGATAGTGTTGGTTCTGTAGGAGCTACAGTATGCAAGATGCGCCCGAGAGGGTGGGTGATTATTGACTATGATTTCCCTGTAGCTGTGGGAAGGATAGGCGTCATATCCTATATCTTCAAACCCATCCCATCTGACAACGTACGACGTCGCGTGTTGATTCGCGGTGATTTGCACTCCTAGCATCTCGTCGACTACATATTGATGGTGCCTCCTATAGAGCGCGTCCAAACCCCTATCCGCTTATCACGACCATCAAGACGTAAATAGCTAGGGAAGTTGATTGAAAAGAGATATTGGGGTAGACGAAATCTACTTACGCATCTACTGCCTCGTTCAGTTTGTACGAAGAATTCTTGAGAAACTGTAGCAAACACTCCGTCAGCACGGGACCACGTAACGGGCTAAAAGACACAACAGTCGGTTATGTTTCGTGCGGACGATAGGAAAAGGTAGGATATACCCTGGCAGCAATCTTGTCCGAAGCCCCTGTTATGGACACAAAGCTAGCCACTGCCGCTTTCTGGGCGGTAGATGGCGGTGCCATCGTAAACTGTGTAACGGAAGATTGTGGTTTTGTTATCCTAAATGTTGGTCAAGGACGGTGGGTGAAAGCGTCGTCGGCCGGTCCTAAGGTCTTAATACCATCAAGATTCTCGAGACTCGGACTAGGAGATCGGGTTCTCGCGTAAGTTGATCTCAGCTTTAGAAACCGGTCGGCGGTGAGTCTTGCGTAGACATGCGACCGGCACGATCCTTTCGTTGTTTCGTTGTTTCGTTCCTCGTTCTTCGTGGTTCGTGACTCGCAACTCGTAACGGAGACGAAGATGGCTTCGGCCGTTTGAATAATCTCGAATATAAAGGAGGGGTCGTGACGCAGTGAGGGGCAATTAAGCTGTCGTCGCTCGGAAATAAGGCGGTGGGGACCTCAACCTTGACCTCGAACTCGACCAAGGGACGCAGCGTGTAATGATTGTCTTGGCTTTTTGAAGAGCCTGTCTTTACTTCAATATGATGGCATAGGTAAGATAGACTCTTGTAATGTAGATGCAGCTCGAGTGCAAGTGTCAGTAAAGTGCAGGTAAATAAAAGTTGAAGATGAAGAAGGAAAGTTCTAAGGTCCACAAGATCCGCTGGGATTGCGATTGGAATCTCAACTCGTACCTACCTAGTGGGGTCACTTCCTGTTGCGTGCCAACTCTTATTTTTGTAATGGCAGGTGCAGGAGACGTTTTGGGTCTCACCTTGGCAACAGCAGGTACCTAATAGATAGCACTGGTGCCTTGCACGCACCCGATTACCTAATTGGTTCCGTGCCGGGTGTCACTGCCACTGTGGTATTGTGGTATGCTACCTGCTGGTTACCTATAACATCCATCTATAATCGTTGATATTGATATCTTCCTAATTCTCTTCCTCGCTCATATTTCATACTAGTTAACTAAGTCACACCATTTGCTCTCATAAACTAACAAATTTTCAACAAGTGAGTAGTAAAACTTGGTGAATGTGTTCTATCATCTCTTCTTTCCACTCTGATCAAATCTTCCCCAAATGATGACGATGCTTATCTAAGTAAGCATGTATGCATCAGACTAACATACACAGGAATAATTAATAGTATGCAACCAAAAAAAAAAACGAAAGAAGGGTATCGTGATAACTGCGTGGCCTTCCTTAGCATATGCTTGTTCCTTGAGAACACAAACATGAAAATGAAACAGAGAACAGGAAAACAAGAATACAATAACCATTCAACCTTCCATGCATTTTGCAGCCCTTCAGGCCATGCAGTTTAATGCTGTGCTGTCAGAACGGTTCATCCCCCTTGGACGTAATCATTCTGCCTCAACCTCTAACCACTCTCCTAATCCCTCCGCCGCAACGTCTCGTATACACAATCTAGCAGTCTTTATAGCCAGATCCATACCTCGTGGAGAATTCTAATCGCCAAGTGGCATTCCTTCAAGCTCGTCTAAGAGTCGGCGCCAGTTGTCTGCCAACATCTCTGAGTACTTGACACGTTCTTGTGCCCAGTCCTGGTTCCATCGGCTGACATGGAACTGCGTCTGCTGGAAGTAAACGAGCTCGTCGCGGAGACATTCCTTAACAAATATAGAGCGATTGTGCTGGTTCACAATAGATTCCTTGTCCTGCTTGCGTGTTAAATTCCAAAGCCATAATTCTGGAGAGAACGACACGTACCTTGATAATAGCTTCCACGACCTTCTCTATCTCCCCTGGCCTGACCAACCCGTCAGGCTTGGCTCGTAAACCGGCAAGCTTCGTCTCGTTGCTCTGGATCCTCCGTTCAAGATGTGGAATGTTGTCCTTGTCTAGCTTCTCTCTCCGGTCGAATAGATCTCTAATGCTAACTAGGGCATCGCGCTGTCTCTTGAGGTCCTCAAGCACGCCGGCATCCCACGCTTTACTCTCATCCTCCATTAATCCTTGTGTTGTTTGCAAGTGCTTGCTCATCGCCACCAGACCGTCATTCAGGAGAGGCACATCGTTCGTGTCGGTCGCATACGTGTCCGAGCTTGCTTCGGTGAGCGACGTAAGTGACATAGCCAGGCGCCCATGGTCCGCTGCTACGCCCTCGGTCCGCTTGACAAGGCGGTCCATGATATTACAAGTCGAGATATATAGTTCAGCTGACCGTTTGACGCCCTGCCTCGTACGATCGAAAAGTTCCTCTAAAGAAGACGGCAATGATTCTTCTAGGCCGGCTGGCAACGGTCGACCCGCGAACTCGTCTATCACCGAAATAGCAGCTTGTTTGCGCCATACCGCAAGTTCCTAAAACATGTTAGTTCTGTAAAACTCCAATTGGAGGCATTGTATTTCGTGCATACCGTCGGTACAGTCAAGAACATGATCACAAGCTGCTCCTGACCTAGAATGGGGTGTCGAACTAATGTGTTCAAAAACCTGGCTAGACCGCGTCTTCGTTTCTCAATGAATGCACCATCGTTGGAAAGGTGGTTGCCATTGACAGCAACTCTCTTGGGTGGAAGTAGAGGCAGTGCGCGGAATGGATATCTCTTGTGTAGGCAATCAAGTAGCCACACGAAATCGCTGTATCTGCGAATCACCTTGCTACCTCGCCGCGAGCTTGTTACTTCGTAATTGTGATGTTGAAATAGGAACACGCCTTCTTTTTCTGGCATGAGCGTGACTACAATGTTCTCCTCGACCGCACCGCCAATTCGGCCACCACTAATAGTCCGATAGTGGCCGGCGGTGGCGTTAGAAACAGGTTCGCGTCCTTCTCCACCGCCGACGCCGAATGGACTCGTAGGGGCGTTCGAAGGCGTCTCGCCGAAGCCTCCGGCATTGTTTCCATCGTAATATCCCCAACCACCAGGATTCGAAGATATGGAGCCACCGGTAGACTGAGATCCGGGGTCTCCAGCCGAAGCCGTGCTTGCAGTGGTAAAGTTGGATGTTGTACGAGCGTGCATATCGGGGACCTCAGGATTGCCGTACCCATTACCGTTCGCGCTTGCGTTAGTATGATTCGTACCGTTAGTCTTCAGCGTATCGGCGTGCTTGTGATTCCTGTGGAGATCAGAAGAACTCCACGGATCGTCTTCAGGGCCATCCATAGATGGTTTTCTAGCTCTCGACTGTGAGGTAAATTGCGCAGGCGGCGAATCGGGTCGTTGGGGTGGTTTTGCTGCAAGTTCTGCAGTGTTTGGAAAAACGGGTTGCTTGACGTGGTTGACGGGTTGTGGTGACCACAAAAACCGAGGGTTCGGTAAGTCTAGCAAATTGTTGTTGTTGTATTAGTAGAGTAGGATGTAATTTCTTCTCGGCGAATAACGTAAATGTCCCCGCAAGATGATGCACAGGGCAGCGCAGCGCAGCAACGAAGTTCCAAGGTTACGATAAGCTCCACTAGCCAATTGGACGATAAATGCGCTTCGTCTACAGTGAAGTGACAAACGCATAACATATCCGTCGATGTATGTGGAAGTTGGGGGAAAGTTGTGATTTAAAAAGGGAAATAGGAAATCAAGCATCATATGAAAATATGCCCGATTTGGACTTACTACGTCTTCTCTCGTCAACTCCATCCAAGCTAATGGATTCGCCCTCCTGCGCGAGACCGATAAGAGCCAATAATACGTTAAACTCCTTGCGTCCGATTGGATCCAGTTTACCACCTGGTGCAATTATTCCCATTATTTGCGCCTGGTCATCAGCGCCTAACTTAGCAGCGGCCAGTGTATTGGCGATCCCAGAAGAAGTGATCTTCTGGTCATGTGAATAGTTTTCATCCATTAATGCATCTTCTTTTGCGGTTTTATCATATGCTTCTACGTAGCTATCCGGCACCTCAACGCCGTCGAGTAACTTCCGAATTAAGTCAGCGCGCGACTGTTGTTTTCTAGGTGTTGGTAAATCCCAAGGCGACGCAGAACGACTGGCTCCGAAATCGTCGTCGTTAAAGAGGGTGTCCGAGGTCGACCGAGTCATAGGCCCATCGTCGTCGAACAACGAGTTTCGGGATCGCGCTGTACTCGGATTGCCGGAAGACGAGAAATCGTTTGTAGGAGAAGTACCAAAGAGAGACATTTCTTTGATCCTTTGCCCCCAGGTAATTTCGAGGTTCTGAAAGGTGGTTTAGTACTATCGTGAACTAAAAGAGCGTGCTGACCGACGTAGTCGAGGACGATCGCAAACTTATTTCAAAGGTATCGAGGTGTCGAGGTGTCGTAATAGATTCGTAAGGACTAAGTTGGTAGGCTGAACAAACCATACAACAATTGCGAATGCAGTGCAATACAATACAATACAGTGACAATGACAAGACTAGAGGGATTGACGGAACCACAACACGTACTCAAAATGGCAGAGAATAGTAAGAAAAGTTGTGAATGAAGAGTTGAGGAATTTTGGATTTGAGAGTTTGAAGCTCGAGTGTTAAAAGAGCCCTAGTTCCAGTGGTCTTGTTTGTAACCGCAAGCCCGTGCCTTCCACGATTTGGAGAGAGCTATGCCTGCGCTGAAACGCCTGGGGGGCTTAGGTGGGACAAGGTGGGACGTGATGGATCGGCGCTCGCGACTGCAAAACGGAAATGCGGAGCTGAGTATAGCAGTGGAGAAAATATTTTATCCCTGTAGTCCGAGGTCCCTTGTGCGCTGCAAAGCAAAACTCAAGTCGCTACCTACTAGGCAGCTTTCAGCCACCAGTGGAAGGTTTTTAAGGTTAGATATGTACAATGTACTTGATTTATGTAGACAAGCCACATCGAATACCTATCACATATATACTACGTCCACGGATATGTAGGTCCTAGGTAGGTATGTATATTGGTACAAATCGTATTAGAGATTTGCTGCATACATAATAGATCTTAGCAGTCGCAGAAATCGTTATACGTACGTGGGCGTTCATAAATATGGTACATTCATCAAGTGCGTCCAATATACTACTACTTGAGCTTCTCCCAGAGTTTCGTATCCTCTCTGACGGTCCCCTTCTGGGCCTTCTTTGTCTTGGTGAGCTGTGCCGGTGGCACCTTGAAGTACAAACTGGGTGACTCGCCCGGCTTCAGCGTATGGCTCAAGTACCCACGATGCGCAGGGTCACGGTAGTACTCGATGTCCCAACGTGAGGTCGGGTCTGCCAGTCTGAAAGCAAATCCTTTCCTCCGAACCTCCTGTAAGACCGGTTCAACATGCTCTGGTCCAACCGGGAGGGGCTTATCTGTGTGGAAAGTCTTGCCCTCCACCAGTCGTCTTATGGTTTGTTTGGTGTAGTATCTTGTCATAATTTTGCCACCCGCTTTTTCTACCGCATCGATAGCTGACGCCGAAGCGCGAGAGACAATGATGTCAATTGGTTGCTTCAGAGAATCCGCCCCTCTTGCCAACAGCTTGACTCCGTCCTTGATCGTTCCGACAAGATTAGATTGTATTATCTCTTTGGGAGTGATCTGCTTTGTCGCATCGATGCGGCCGGCATCAATCCACTCTTGAAGCTTGTCGAGGTTGACTTCGGACATGACAGGTGCGCGACTGTAAAGTGATTAGTCGATAGCCAGAATTTCAAGGCAGACGCGCGAAATATTCAGGGTATTATATCGTACAAGTTCTCGAATCCAAGCTTTCCCCTCGAAACTATTAGGGGTGTTTGACCACCCTGAAACCACGGCTTCACCTTTCCATGTTGCTTCTGACCTTTATGACCTCTTCCAGATGTTTTTCCCTTCCCCGAAGACGGACCACGACCGACGCGAATACGTTTGTGATATGCGCCCTTGTTGTCAGACAAGCTGGCGAGGATGTGAGCGCTGCGAGTTTGGATGGAGAGAGCGCTAAATAGTCCCACGATCGATGAGTGGTTGGACTTTTCAATCGAAGCTCTACAACATTGAGCCGCCAGCTGTGTCGGGATTCGTGGGGGCATATTGCGATTTGCGGGGGTTATTGAGGTTGAAGATGGAAGCTTTTAGCCATTGAATTGAATTTCGATCTTTTCCATCTTTTCGGCCTTGCACCTTTTTCAGGATTGGCGTGGTCCAAGCTTCGGTACTTGGGTACATCACTGAGTCTAAAAAATGGAGGGGCACTTTAACTCGACGCCCCTCTTTTCCAAAATGATCGTGACAGACCGGATATCTTCAATGTTCATAACACTGAATCAACTCCATAAGAAGACTAATGATTCAATTGATACTAACGAAAATCCTTGTGAAAAGACTTTATACTAGTTTCTACCTGTCTATTTAAAAGACTACATAGTATCGGATTGAAATCAAATCAACACTACACTCTTATTTTCGCGCCAAATTATTCACATACCTATACGTGATAAGTTTGTATCTCATTTGGAAGTTCACAAATATCTGCGCCATATTTTCATAACTTCTCGATTTTAGTATGAAAATGCATGTCTTACTGTTAGGAGATAGGAGTTCAAGTTTTACCACCACTGACAGTCTTCCCCGCATCGGTATATCTACAGCTATCATGGCGTGCTCTACTGATCTCTTGGCAACATCGACCTCCATGTAGGTAAGATACGCCCGATAAAATGCGATTAAGTTCTTAATCACAGGGTAGCATCAAAATGGACTCCCAAGCAAGTCTTATCAAGTCGTCATCTGTCAAAGACCTTATAGGTCAGTAAAGGACATTCGGCTACCCCCGTGGGAGGTAGGTACTAATATGAGAGTATAATTGCACATATCACGTCGGTTTTCAACCTTTAGTTTTATACGCTACTTTCAATAGCATGAAAGAAAAATGGATGAGAAATCGGCCGACGAAACTGTTCCAAGCAAGGAGATAAGTGTCTCTCCTAATCAAGTAGAAGGAGTATCTTCAAAATCGTCTAGAGATCTCGACGATGCATATGAGTTTTACCGAAGGCAAGACGCCACAGACGTTAATCCTCTAGAAGCACGCCAGGTGTTACGGAAGATTGACTGGCACATCTTGCCTCTTCTGATGGGAACATACCTGCTCCAATACCTTGACAAATCCACCGTCAATTTCGCAAGCGTATTCGGACTTCGACAGGGGACAAACCTACATGGTCAAGACTATTCGTGGTCACTGTCCATATTCTACTTCGGTATGAAACTTGAAAAGTGGCTGAACATATACAGCTAATTGAGTCCGCCATCAGGTTACTTGGTAGCACAATGGCCCGCTGGCTATCTCCTTCAGAGGCTTCCGGTCGGGAAGTTTATTGGTGGAACTACTATAGGTCAGTGAGTCTGCTATTCTCGCACCCATACACTGGCCTGACATAACTTCAGTTTGGGGCATGCTCACCATTGTAACTCCGGCCTGTAAGAACTTCGCTGGGCTCGCCGTGAACCGATTCCTATTGGGATGTTCCGAGGCTGTTGTGAACCCGGGTTTCGTGCTTGTCCTATCAATGTGGTGGCGGCAGGATGAACAGCCGATGCGGTTGACTACTTACTACAGCATGAATGGGATAGCGGGGATATGTGGAGGCTTACTTGGGTACGCTGGTAAGTATTCTAATAGAATTCGGGAGTAGATGCTTTCTAACGTTGCTGCAGTGAGTCAAGATGTTCATCTTTTCTAGATGGTTTCGTGCAATACCCTCTTCCCTATCACACCTACCTACCTTGGAACTATGAGTTTTACATGCGACTCTTCCAATATTGACATACAGTAACAGATTGGTCATATCACCTCAGGCCTCCCTCCATGGATGTACATCTTCCTAATATTCGGTGCGATAAGTCTGGCTTGGGGCACCATATTCTTAATATTCATGCCAGACCTTCCCTCAACGGCGCGATTCCTAGACGAGAGGCAAAAAATCGTAGCTGTCGAACGGGTGGCTATGAACAGGCAAGGTGTGAAGAATCATCACTTTAAAACTTATCAGATGTGGCAGTGCTTCGCAGATCCGAAGACGTGGATCCTGTTCATCATGGCCGTCGCCGCACAGATCCCAAATGCCGCGCAGTCGAGTGTAAGTCGAGTGAATTTCGTATAAGATTTAATGATTAGGAACCAATGCTAAAATCTGAGCAGTTCACCTCAATAATTCTGGAGACGTTTGGTTTCGACGTACTTGAGACACAATATTTACAAATACCGGGGAATGTTGTACAATTCTGCTCTCTCCTTCTATCTGGGTGGATCAGCTCTCGCTTTCCTAACTTACGTTGTGCCGTCATGTTAATAAGCAATCTGATATGTGTTGGCTGCGGCGCTGCTCTTGTTGGACTACCAGTTGGCTCAGATGGGACTGAAAATCGTTGGGGGCGATTGGTTGCCTTGTGGCTATGCTCATTTACCTCAGTGGGTTTCAGTCTTAGCTTGACAATGGTCAGCAGTAACGTGGCCGGGTATACGAAGAAGCAACTGACAGGTGCTTTCCTTTTTGTGGGCTATTGTGTTGGAAATATCATAGGGCCACAGACCTTCAAGGATTCGGAAGCCCCATTTTATACGTCAGCTTATATTGCGTGAGTCTTCTTGAGCTTTGATACCGCATGGATGAGAAACTGATCGTGGGCGGTAGAATTCTTGTCGGTTACTGTGTAAAAACGACGATGGTTGCCGTGTTATACTTGTACATGTGGTCAGAAAATAGGAAGCGAGACAGGGAAGCTGCCGTACAAGGCTCAGGATTGTCGGAAGAACAAGAGAAAGAAGCTATCGAACAAGGCATGCAGGATGTTACCGAGTTGGATAACAAAGGCTTTAGATACGTGTTATAGTACCCAAGTATCTAGGTTTCATCTTGCCGAAGGTTGGATAACAATTCCTATTCAATTCCGTTCTGCGTGGCATTGTGACTACCAGGTACCTACTAACCGGCGTTACCACATCCAAAAGGGATATCCCCTCCAAGAAGGCACCTATCGGTAGCCCATATCATTAATCTACATAAGGCCTTTCTATTATCTCTTAGTTTGAGATATGGCTGAGAACTGAAAGTAGAAGGCTTCCTTTGATTAGGTACTTTGAGCCTCTACCCCTTTCTCCCTAATTCCTTTATCGTCTATCTCTTAGGTTGGCATTCAGTGCTATTGTGTTGACTCAGAAGCACAGTCGATTTACTCTATACTTTGTATTCTAATGGAACAACGGTGTCAGGACAATTTCTTTATAATTAACTTCCTACTATGGAGTATATATTATATAGATGTCCGACAGGTATTTGAAAATGTGACATTCCCAGCGAAACCTCCAGCGCCATTGGGTGATACACATTTTCGCAAAAGAGTATCTGGAGATATAGTAAAAGACGCGAAAGCAAGGTTTGTAACGACGGTAAAGAAACTACGCGAAACTCGAAGAACATGGATTCGGATTTCATTCTCTTCTGTGCGCTTCTCTTCCTGACAGCGCTTCTGGGCTTTATTCTTATCCCAGATGACTTTGAGACACAAGATATTGGCAAATTAATTTTATTAGAACTGCCGATCGTGTTCACATTCTCCATAGTTGCTCCATATCTCTTAATCGGGTGTTTGCTTCATTTTCTTGGGGACGGTCAATCAACTGGCATCTACGAGAATTGAGATGGTACAAATCCCCTCATAGTTACTAAAGAGTAGGACCCCGAAGGGTAAGAATATAAACGCATTTAATCGTATGATTCTTATAATAGTGATAGCATAACTACCTATTTGGTTTTTATATCTCGTAGATTCATTCAAACTGTTCCTATTTTAATCTCATCTTCTCAATGTGAAAAATGAAAGATCCCTCGCGTGCGATTGTCATGAGAACTACCACCGATACTTCGCAGATCAGCACATAGTATGCTTACATAGGGGTATCTGCCACTTACTCGGAATTCTTTATTCTCACGATCCGTTAGGTCGAAGAACTCGCTATTCTCATTATGCGAAAGGCCCGAGTATTTTCTGTCGCGTCTCCTGTTCTCCCAGGCATAATATGTCATTAGCACGCCGGTCGTTACTACGGCCACGGCCGTCGAGGCTACAATAACGATCTTGGCCGGGAGGTATCGAGGTTTGTCAGCGTCGCGGAACGTGAGAGGTCCGATGATGTTTCCCAAACAGAAAGAGATGAGTAATACTGCATTCATCGTTACTTTCTTCGTGTGGCCGGCATAGTTAGCCGCCGAATATGAGTATAAGAGTGGAAGAGCTGCGCCTATAACATTAGTCAAGTAGTTGCCTGCCAAAAGGGCGCCCTTGTTTGTTGTATTAGAGAACGCTAGTAGACTACCTCCAAGGATACCTCCGATGAGCAGGAGAATTATGACAATCGGCCCGCGAACATTGAATTTTGCGGAGCTTACCCCTGCGCTGATGACGGAAATGCAAGCCAGTACGCCGGAAGGGATCTGTAGCAAGGCGGTTTGTTTGGACGTGTACCCAAAGCCTTTAATGATGGTGGCTTGATAACTACTGACGGCGCCATTCGGTATATTCGATGTGATAGTGATGAGGACGATGAGCCAGGTCTGAGGGTCAGTAAAACAGTCCCAGACCTGATGTATCTTGAAATGCTTGTTCTCAATTCCAGTTTGGTTCTCGCGAAGCCGCTCTATCGCCCATATCTTCTCCTCACGAGTGAGTCGAGACTTCATTGGATTGTCGGGGAGAAATATCATGGTTAAAATCCCGACGACGACAGTGATAAGACCAAAAAGGAGAAACATAATCTGCCATGACGTGAATACCTCGGAATGGTAGTGCTGAAATCCGAATGACGTGAGGGCTCCAATGATCGACCCTGTTCCCGTTCCCACATACCAGAAGCCGAGGCGTGCAGGTTGTTCGGATCTCTTATACCACATACTGGTTACCAAAATGAGTGCCGGAGCTACTGCCGACTCAAAGCATCCTAGCAATGTCCTCAGGGCTGCTAGAGCTGCCCAGTTCTTCGCAGCGGAATTTAATGTGACCACGGATCCCTGAGGCGACCTGATTAGCTACTCGGAATCAATTTTTGTGTCTTTTGAGGTTCTATGATTATACTCGAGCGTTTTGATAAATAACGTCTGAATAGGTCACCATGAACTTGACCTTGGATCATCGAGGAGTCCACTTACCCAGAGAATCACGTTCGCTCCGAGGTACTTTGCTGTAGGCAGTCTTTGCATAAGGTAACCAGTAGGGAACTCAAATGCTAGATATGTTATGTAAAATAGCGTAGCCAACAGAGAAAATTGGTTTCCCGTGATGGAGGTATCCTCCTGGAGTCCCATGACATTGGCGTAATTGACTATTTCACTATGAGTCCTAGAATTTGTCGAATACGAAAAAGGTAGCTTACTTAAAGTTTTATCGAGGTACTGAAGATTGTAGCAGGCCCCTATACCACTGTTTAAATGTCTGTCGTGATGAGATTGATCACCTGGTACTAACACATAAGTGGTATCACCATCATATCAATCTTTCTCACAAGCGCTTTCTCATTAATTTCCGTCATCACAGTCGTGCCCTCGCGATTGAGATATTCAAGGGCCGCATCGACGTCAGTGACTTGAAGGGTCTTCCCTTCCCCATCCACCTTGTCTGACTCCATGACGAAGTTGAGTTTGGAATGCTGTTCTTGGATAAGGGGGATAGTAGGGTTCGGAGAAATTGGCTGTATATAACTGGCCTCGTTAACTAATATTAGTAGAAATATAGAAACAGCAATGAGTATAAAATATACCTATATAGCTACTTGGTAGGATTGTAGGATTAAATAACAGTACTGAAGGGGAAGAAAGTAACGATCTCCCAAGGAGCCACTATGGATGCTGCATAGACATAGGTATGAACAATTTTAGATGAAATGAAATCACGGTCAATCACCTATAATAGGGTTGCAAATCTATGCCAGGTACCTAAATAAAGAGAGGAGGTAGTTATGTGGTAATTGCCTAGGACATAGTATAGTAGGTAAGGAGGTAGTGTAGAGAGAATTAGATAAGAGGAAACATGAGATAAGCTGAGGGTAATTCCGATGGATGTTATCTCCAAGGTTGATGGCTGGGTTTGATAAGGTGGACGCGGGGAAGCTCTGAACATGGTTGGTTGAGTGAACTAAGACAAAGACAGAATCGAAACTATGCATGGCGGTTATCGAGGGTGGATTTCCTTGAAAAGGAAGCACAGATTACATTGAACTGATAGGAGTAATCGCCTTGTCCATGGCCTTGATGGTCTAATAAGGTCTAATAACCAATTAATACTGCCGCTTAGTTAGCTTTCGTGTCGCCGGCGTGTTCCTATATTTATCTAATGAGGCTGCAAGCTCTCTTGGTAGCAATTTGAAGCCTTCATATGCTCTCTGCAATTGATCCCCCTCTGCTTTGATAAGGGGGATCTACCTATCTCCAAACTGATATCCGTGTCCTGGGGTCACTACAAGTTCGGGACCAGTTGACCGGGCGCGGCAATAAGCTTTATCGCGTTGAAGGATGAGCTAGGGTGAGACAGGGGTATCTTAGATCCGAGGCAATTTCTGATAGATTCTTGCTATCAAA
This sequence comes from Annulohypoxylon stygium, assembly GCA_003314315.1. NCBI lineage: Eukaryota > Fungi > Ascomycota > Sordariomycetes > Xylariales > Hypoxylaceae > Annulohypoxylon > Annulohypoxylon stygium. The sequence continues at coordinate 99,702 of QLPL01000009.1, forward strand.
ACTCATGATGAATTTTGAGGAGAAACAAGCACGACACTGTCACCTACAAACAGAAGTTAGGTAAATATCAATAAGATCGAGAGAGGGGGAATGAGGTCGATAATGTACCTCTCACAAAAAGCATCTCGGACTTCTTCGTTGTTGTCTGATAAATGAGTTAGCAGGTCTACACATATATTATGAGTGAAAAAGTCGCACTCTGATTTCCTCATCCTCGTCATCCTCGTCCACTGTATAGATAGTCTCCACAACGTCACCCAAGACCAGGTTCATATGGCTGTCGTAGGCCTAGTATTGATTATCGAATTAGTCAAAGTGCCAGGGTTTTCATAACTTGTCCACATACGTGAAGGCGGCCCTTCAATTCCCGATCGCCTCGTAGCTTCACGAAGACCACCTCATCGAGGAGTAGGCGTACAAGATCAAGTGGTTCCGATACGGAGCCGCCAGCTGGACCCTCTTCACCTCCGGCCATTTTGAAGAAAAAAAACTTATGAAAACCCTATCGCGGCTTGGTTTGTAAGCTGTGATATGAATTAATTAGAGTTGGATGTGGTTTTGGCGTCGAGGTTGAATTGTTGTTAGATTGTGATTTTGACGATTTAATGATTTGAGCTCTAAGGTCGAAATCTGGAAATAATTGTTAGTGAAATGTGCACTGACCACATGTGTACCTTGGATGCTTATCTAATCATTTTGGAATTGCAGGGGCAGCCGGTACATAGGTACTTCTCTATTTTACATGGATCCTGAGATCCACCACGCCCACTTCCCGATCGTCAACTTCTCCTCTCCACATTCCCCGGATAACCATCCAGCTAAACAATTAGCTTCCCCGCAAAAACATGTTAGATGGTCATGACCACCATGTACTATCGTCAATTTCATCGTCGTTGGCTTTCTTCATGAACTAGTAACCCTTGTTACTAGCCATGAGTTTTACTGAACAGCCGCCATGTTCAACGTTACCTTAATGGTAACGTTTAGTGGCCGCCGAGCTCTTTCGCACACACCTCCAAGAGGAACGTGTTCGGGGGTCGTTAGCGTTCGACTACCTCGACATTCTAGAGTAGCTACGGTAGAAGTTTCTTCGTGTCGAAGATTCTGTGCTTCCCCTATATCCACGGCTTCGGTCGATCCCGCTCATCCGATGAACGTCATCTCGAACGAGGAGTTTGGCTTGTTTCGCAACTTTCTCGATTCCAATGCGAACCAAAGACCCGAGGTTGCCAGCCTCTCGATTGCGGAACCATCAACCGATGATCCCGCAAAACGATTCGCTCGCCCACTCCAGAATATTCTTCTAGCATTGCGACTTGGTGACCCTCGGAGGTTGCTCATTCACCTACGCTCAATATTCAAGATCAGCCAACCCGAACTACAAGAAGCTCTAGCTACCTTGCCTCGGACCACCTTTACTGAGATTCTATATCAGCTAGATCCCCACAGGATTTGCAATGAAATCGATCCGACCGACGGGGTTAACATAAGTCACGGGATGTTTCAGATCCTGGGAATGGGATCCTACGTCGATTATTGGGGAATTCGAAGAATCTACGTAGACATACTAGAATGTCTGAATTATCTTGTGGTGGCATTGAAGGCCACAGGTCAAGCGCTACAAGCAGAAGAACACCTTTGCCTCATCAGATGCGCAGGGGCTACTTCGGACCCAGACGCGGCGAGGTGGGTATGGAATGATATGAGGGATTCGAATATGGATTTTTTGCGGGAAACCGAGATATTCAGCGAGTTCATGTCTGCACGCTTCCTCACAATCCCTTTATACAACGGCTACGACAAGGCTAGAAGAGTGCTCTATCCGCGAGATCTCCATAAAAACCGAGCATTTTTCTACTTTCAGAATGTTTGGCGGCTGGATCGCCTAAGACAAAATGTCCGAATGAAAAATATGTATTTCGGGCTCAACAAACGAGAAAATCAGGCCAAAGATCTTCGTCGGAAAATGCGAAATATGAACATAGTTGCAAGGATATATCTTTTTTCCATTACCAAAGGCAAAACGAGACAAGAAAATCTATTATATAACGCGATGATTGCTTTTGGACGAGTCGGGTGTTTACGTTATATTGGCTCCTTTATATTAAGACGTAACTTCGGTATCCGCCTAGGACGACTCGTTTATGAACAGAGGAGTTTCGTCCCGAGCGATGACATCACATCTGTCCCTGCCCATCTACGCCCCTCGCATAAGCTCATGAGGGCTATTGTAGATGCCTATGGCTCGAATGGAGCGATAGACATCGCTTATCAGTTGATCTATCACATATCGAAAACAGAGAAGCTTGAAATCCCACACTCCGTCTGGCATGACTTGCTAGAGTGGACTTACGTTCTGAGCTCTCGGCCTATATCTACAATGTGGAAAATTGTCAGGTGGGATTTTAAAGTACCGCATCCCTCGGCGGTAGAGTTGCTATTTCATGCTATGGTAGAAGGTGGCGTCGAGCCTCGTTTTGAAGCCTACGTCATACTCGTCAAAAGTCTTTTGGCGCGAAACCATTTAAGCAGGATATTTCCGCTTATGCCAAAACTAGTCGAATATTACGACGAGATATGTGAAGAGTACGATGATGCGGCGATTGAGTATGCCCATATGGTCCAAGACGGAGTGTCCATCAAAGAAATTATTAATCGATACGAGCGGACCCGGTTCCTGAAAGCTAAGATATGGTATGATATTCAGTGGATATGTCGTAATTTCTTGACGAGAGTCCGTAGCCATCGTCTTGATAATCCGCTCACGACTGTCACGGTTCCGAAGTTCGTGCGCGAATTCAATAAATTTATTCCAAACCCGATCAGATATCGAACATCTACCGGCTACGTTGCCTTGTTCGACCCATCAGGAGAGAAGCAGTATCAGACGGCCACTATACACCATATTCCAATGAAAATACCGAGGGGGGATCTAGCCCAGACGGAACTGATTGTACAAGCGAAGAGGGCCGAGCTTCTTCATAACCACTCTCTCTTGGGACACCTACCAATAACCAAACTTGGTCTCCGTACCTTTCTTAAAAGTACTTCCCGAGCAAGGATAAGGCGGAGACCCATTCCTAAAGTAAATGAAGATCAATTCGATGAGGATGAGGACGAGTTGTACTGAGAGCGGCGACCTTATTGATGTAAACCGTCATAGTTGTTACGTGTTCAACCCGCACTGAGCTCACCGTTGACATGCTTCTGTGAGGGCATGAGCAACAGTTGAAGTGTAACCCTTCCATGTACGTGACTACTATAATAATTTGCACAGATTGCTTTTCGCTCCACTATTCAATATATAGCCCGTGATATCATTTCTGTTTTGTATTACGATTACTAGGTACCCTCCGCTCAAGTGAAGATAGTCATGGCTTGACTCTCTCTAGCCTCAAGTCATTAATATACATGTACCGGCTCAGCGCAATCCACCCCCAACGAAACCAAACCATCTGGCTCTTGTGCGCTTCGGTCATAGCTAGCCGCGCCGTACCGTAGCTCTCGTGACCCCCGCCCACTAGAGTGCTCATGCTGACTAGCGCCCCGGGGTTGCCCTTGTCACTCTTGCGTCCGCCTCCGCCACTTACGATTAGAGATAACATGGTCGTGAAGACGTCGAGGAAACCGAGGTACTTGCGTGGGAGAGAGACCGTGGTGAGCGTATATAAGTCGACGGGGGAGGCCCAGCCAGGTTTGCCCCGGGTTAGGGAGGATACGAAGACACGGGCGCCGTGGTAGAGGGATATGTGGTTCGGGTGCGAGGATATGCCGTTCGCGTCAAAGGTTAGGAGGGCGTTGATGGTGGCTGCGGGATTGGAGTTGGAGGATTTTTGGGTGAGGTTCGGCACGAAGGCGGAGGCTAGAAGGGTGGAGATCTTGTTGGCGTCCCAAGTTATGCTCATGGAGTCTTGGAAGTCGCTGTAATTCTCGCATTAGTAAATATGCATTGGGTATAGGCAGAGGACATGAACATACGGGCTATCTATGACCAAAACATCATCTTCGTTTCTTAGACCAAGTAGCAAACCGCTCTTCACAAGCTCCTTCTTACGGACCTCGCCAAGACCATCAGCGTTGCCGGAACTCAAACACAAGATCTTGACGTGGTTGCCAGACTCAGGACGAGTTAAGGCTAGCACGGTGGGCGCGAAGAACATAGCTTCATCATCGGGGTGCGCAATTAGCAGGCATATACGCTTGTTACGCAGTGTTGGGAGACGCATCTGCGCGACAGAGGATGTGTACATGTAGAGAAGTGGTATAATCACGACGAGGACGCCGAGGGTTGAGAGATTCATCGTTGGAAATTCTCAGAGAGGGAGCTCCAGGCTGCCCTACTCTTTTGATTTCATGAAAAATTATTAGTACCTAGTAGTACTTGAAGACCGCTTGGAAACCGTGAAAACGAGTCGTAGTATCTCCGTGAATTAGTCTTTGACGATGGAAGGTGCATAGACACGATGGAGCAAATCCGGGGCAATCAGGACCAGACAAGGTCAGTGCTTGGACGCTCTTGTCTGGTGGCATGGCCTAGTCGTTCACTGGGAAAGTGCGACGATAAACTCGTTCTGAGCAGCAGTATTAATTACGCGCTAGTTTAAAATTAGAAGGAAATGCCCCTCTTTCCATAGTTCTTTGTTACATATTGAGTAGCTTTAGTTGCATTAAGCCAATTGTTGCAAGAATTAGTAATTAATATGCATATAGATGCTATCGTCATAGCTTTTTCTAATTGGTTCTTGAGTTAAGGTACGTGTGCTTAACGGAAACAAGCTCAGAAGCTCCTGGTCGGGAAGCTCCAAAGGACCTAAGCATCACTAGCACGCGATCATCTTCAATCAATTAGCATAATTTATTAACATAATTCCATCTTAAATCAATTTCTATCCCAACTCCCCTGGTTCATCCAAAGCATTCGCCATGGTCCAAACCCGTAAAGAAAGAAAAGCAGCAAATATTAAATTAGCTCACCCCGATCGATCCGGTCCCACTGAAGAGACCTTGCTAAAGCTCGCGGAAGACCGCAACCTTTTTGAGCAAGCTGAACGGCGTCAGGGGAAACAGCCCAATGAGATCGATGATGATGAGCCCTTATCCCCACGGGCCGAGAGGATCATGGACGCTATCCTTTGGAGTGTTAGTCTGTCAATGCTGCATTTTACTCTTGATGTCCTCGTCCAACATCAATATGCCATCTCCATCGAGTGGCATAGGATTGTTATAAGAGCAATTCAAGCCTGTGTTGGTAAGCTTCCACTTCCAGCACCATATTTACTAGTTAAGATAAATGAATATCTATAGAGCTAAGACTTGTCTTATAGTGTTTACATTGCTCATCTATGTACTTCATCCGCACCGGGCTTTCCCCAGCTTTTGTCCCGGAGTACCATTAAGATACCAGGATCCTCTACGGCAAGCCATTTTCACCGTTGCCAGCGTTACTTCTGGCTGCTATCTAATCCATATATCAAATAAATACAGCTATCTTGCTGTCATGAAACGATCACCGCCCTTAGGCTGCATCTGGGTCTGGTCCGTGATCGAACTAAACCTTCCTCTTGCTGTGCTCTCTTTAGCTGTTGCAGGAGGATTCTTCGTCCAGGGCGGATACACGATTAAGGCGCCATATTAAATGTATTTAGCAGAAGAGCGGCATTTGGTCTAATTACGTGATACTTTCCCGCCTTTGTCGGTTTCTGGGATATGAATCTTCCCTGGGTGATCTCGGGCCTGAGCTCTTCTTCGGACGCGGAGAAGTCGGAGATTTCTCTACATCGCCACATGCAGCCACCCGATTACGATGCATTGTCCTAGATACTAGATCCTCCAATCGGTATATCTCAGCCCTTTGGTCCTCAATGACAGCCTCTAGCCTCTCAAGACTATTATCAACTATCGTCTCCCTCAATCTATTTCTAAGTTCAAGTTCCCGAATTGTTCTTGAAAACGATTAACATTGGCACGAGCAATCTCGGATTCAAGGACTAAATTAACTTACGAAGATATCAAGCTCATCTGTGTAAAGGAAACCCTGGCAGTCAATGCGTCTCTCTGCCGGACTAAATCTAATGCTTGCGTCCCGACAGGCAACCACGCCATCGCAATAGCCGTAGTAAACCCCCAACTACTCGGCACAAGTGTCCATCGTTTGCCATCTCTCTCATCCTCACTGCCAGCCTTAGACTCTATCTCCTCGACCAATTCTAACAGCCTTTGCTCGAGCCTAATCAGGTCATCCATAACGAATGTATACATTTGATACTCGGGTTGATATTTCGCGTCTGGGCGATTTCCCGCAACTGCCACAAGCTCTGCTAGCCAAGCCGACTCCGTCTTATACCAGGATAGCGAGGTTTTAACGCGGAAATATTCCTGGTCACTGTTCCTCAGGTATGTTATTCGCACATAGGCGGCCGCCACAATTGCCACGAAGAATGTGAGAATGCCGGCGACGCTTGCAGTTATGGACAGCGGTGAATCCTGCTGTATCACGTCCGCCATTGCAAGCTGATTTTGGCTAGTAGACCCCCAAAACCGGATGGCCCAACCTAGCCCTGAAGCTAGACTCTATCGCCAATAAATTCAAATGAACGAAAAATCCTCTATCTAAGTAGCAGAAAAAGAATTATCATGATGTTGATGGAGCCAGAGTGCCATTTGCTCTATTTGCCTAATGCTAGGTACAATGCTGTATTTAATGAAAGGTGGGAGCTGTTGGGGGGGCTAGTGAAGATGAGCTAGGGGTTGAGCTGCGGCGCAAAAGTGGAGCGGCCAGAGTACCGGTATTTCACGTGACACCCCTAATTCTCAACCGCAGCTTAATCCCTAACTAGCTCAACTCATAAGTAGATATTGTTAGAATAGCTCTTTACATATATTTAATACTGATAATACTATATTACATACAGCAGTTTTTAGCTTTAAGTATCATGACTAATTCTGTAATTAATTACGCTGTCGAAAGCATATGTGATTTCCCATTTCTAATGCTATTAATAAATACTCTCGAATATTAGAATAAATGTAGAAAGAATGAATGCTTTACCTAATTATCCGCCATTGACGATATATATTCACCTCACTAAGTATTGTAAAGTAGGTATGTTCGAAAATCACGAATGCCGTGTCCTCCTCTTCGTGGTAAGCACGGGATTGTACGTAGATAGGTATGCGTTGTGATTCTATATCCAGTTTCTAGATATTAGAACCAATATAAGTTATATATTAGTCCTGATATAATTCCATCGTAGTATCTATGGATGTATTCGTAGTATGGTCAGAATCTCCCAGATCAAATAAAGGTGCCTAGGTGTTGTGTACACTAAGCGCGTCATTGTCAGGGTTACAAGTTCGGATCAAATACCTAATGCCTAAAGCGAAGGTACCATGTACCGGGACGATGTGACTAGATAGGCGCTAAAACGAACTTCTACTAGGAAAATCGCATAGTCTGTACCCTTATGTATACAGTTAAGGGACCAGCCTTCCAACAATAGAAGAAAGGCCGGGTTGGATACGGCGAGGGGCTTTTGGCTCAGTTGGATATCCCTCGTTTGGGGGTTCAAATCCTCCGACGGCCAGTTCAATGTTCAATTCTTATTTTTTTTTTTTTTAGGTGATCATATCCATTGTTGCTAGTACCTACTATGTAGGTCAACTTGAAGCGCAAGTAATCATCTCAACATATGCATTATATTATTCAACACCGCCTTCGTACCACGTTCGTGCCATATTCACCCTCGTTCGTCTTCGTTCGTCGACTTACAATTTCACGATCCCTTCTGTTTTTCTCTCATAATCTCAACCTTCCACAATTCTTTTCCGACATCAATTTAATTTCACGTTACTGCATCACGCACTACCACAACCTATCACGATGTCTCCCAGCTGGGTTGCCAAGGTGAAGACGTTCTTCAAGAAAAAGCGTGCTCAGGTATGTCACGGCTCATCCTTGATCATTTTTGCCATGAATATCCCGTTCATGGATGTTCTATTTCGCATTCCCTTGCATTCACGTATCGTGATTTCATATCTCCAACGTGACTTCCTTTCATCTTATATAACGGACCTTCTCATACGTTCCATCCCTCCGTCTAGCGCAAGCCGATGCCGGTAACCATTTTTGTCGTTCCTTCCACCATTTCACTCCCCCCTCCTTGGCCAGAGCGCACATTCCCTTATTCCTCGCTGAAGAAACACTGTGTTTCCTTCCACTGTCTCCTATCATCTCCTATCGTAATTGCTTCGCACCTTTTACCTCTTTACTCTCACATCTTCATGTGAAAATAAACCACCTCTAATCGCCGACTACATTGTTTGTTCCCCTTTTCCTAGATATATCAAGCTGTTGCTTTTGTTTCACTGCATTATTATTACTGACAGAGTACATCAGTTGCGGAATTACCTCCACAAGGACGCGACCATGTCTAAGCCCGAAAAGTACAAGAGCCCTGCCGAGAAGGGTGTCAAGGTTCCTAACGAAGACATGCGCGGCGCTTACAGCCCCTATACCATCCCCTACAATAGCAAGGGTGCCCAGCGCAGCGACAACGGCGAGTGGGTTCAGTCGCGCACTCTGCTGATGCCCATTACTCCCTTCCAAACTCCCTCCCATGCTGCTCCTCCCTTGTACATCGACAAGAAAGCCGACGAAGCTACCGCCACTCAAGGTTCTAAGCGCGGTGATGGACAGGAGCCTGGTAAGCAACCCGAGCGCTTCCACAAAATGTACCCAGGCGTTTACACTCGACAAGGTCCCAACAAGAAGATGTGAACCAGCAAACAGGTATGTATTTTTCCCTGTAACTCAAAGTTAGAAAAGACCCCTATTTAACCCAGTACACTCACGTTCCTCACCGTTGTAGGTCACCATCCCCTGTCGCGCGCCTTATTCGTACCGTCTCCTCACGTCTATCAAGCATTTCTCGTTCGAGAGGACACGTTGAAAATAGCCAATTCGAATCTCCGTTCGCAAAGCTAACGTTTAGCTTCCCGGTTCCTGTTGATTTGCGGCGGATGGTTATGACAATGAAGCATGACGGCAAGGCACAATTGGACTAGAGTTGCCGGAGTTCTCATTTTCGCAGTCGTTAGGATGGATCACAGAAGCAGGTCGTTGAACCTGAACGAAAAACGGGCGAGGAAATTACCAAAGTCGTACAAACAGTTCTCCTTTCTATTACCCTTTGCCCTTTCCTAGTTGTTCAGTCGCCGACAATATGCTGGTAAACAGTTAGGGACAATGAACACAATGAATGCCTTCCCCTAATTTTCGGACTGATTTGCTTGAAATGGCGATTATAGTGCCTCTGTGAACCACTACTAAAGAATTTCCTAGGTCGTGATTATCTTTATCAGAGCGCTATAGCTGCGATAACATAGACCTAGACGTAGATGGGTGCAAAAGACCTTTAAGCTCCCCTAATTGCAATAGGGGTTTAAGAGTTGGGCTAGCTCTGAACAGAACACAGACTCCAGCTGACACCTAACAAGGAGTCCCTAGAGTATGTAGGTAATTATGACAAGCTAGGGAATGTCTAATTGATACACTTAGGTGAGTATCCAATATCTTTGATTACAATTCTGGAACGTTTGTACAAAAATCTAAGAAGACTTACAACAGGCTCCTCTTCACTCTCGGCGTCCTAACCACGATTCAAACCATCGTGTCCCGCCTTTACCAAACTTTGCGGACCGTTCACGTCGCCCACGCCAGTCCAGTAAAACAACCCGCCAAGCCCCATCTGTCTCACGTAATCCGCCTTGATCCCAACCGTCCGTGGTACATCAAAGCTTACGAACCCCTTTCCATTCGGCCCGCTGTCGACATAACTCGCAGCAGTCACGTTCTCGTCCACGACCGCGTCCCGAATCCACTCCGGTGGCAACTCGTTATAATCCATCTCCGCCGCCCCGCTGAACGGCTGTCCGACACCCCTAGCACCGGTAAACGAGCGCGCGTACGCCGGGACCCCGAGAACAATCTTTCGCGCAGGAAAGCCGTGCGCGAGCAGGTAGCTGACGCCTCGGTGACAACTCTGCCGTAGTCCTGGGTGGATCGCGCGCTCTTCGCCGGGTTGTCGGAGAAGCTGCGCGTGGTGTCCGCAGACGTTGGTCCAGGGGCCATTGAAGTCGTAGCCCATTAGGTTCAGCGTATTCAGTAACCCACCCGCGACGCCGATGTCGATAGTCTTTAGACAATACTCGCCGACGGGCAAGGCCGTAGTGAGAAGGTACCGCGGCGAGGGAAGAACAGAGCGTAAGGCCTGGAGCAACTGGATGTAGTTTGCGCCGTCAGCAGGTGTGGTCGGGTGCTCCCAATCAATGTCTACACCATCGAGCGCAAACTGGTCGACGAATTGTTTGCACGCATTGGCAAACGTGCTGCGTTTCGCCGGGTCCGCGGCTATGCCTGGGAACTCGGCGCTGCCGGAGCCGCCGCCGATAGACACCAGGGTCTTGAGGGCGGGCTTCTGTTGCTTGAGCTTGGCCAATGCGCGGAGACAGCCCGTTTCCCCATCCACGGGCTTGGTTAGGTCAGCGTACTCGTCTAGGTACTTGAGGGTGCCGTCCGCGTTGAGCCTAACAAACGCGTAGAAGACTTGGTCAATGCACGAGAGTTGCAGGGATGAGGGGGGGAAGCCTTTGTATACACGCCAGCTGGGGTAGTAGACTGTGTTTAGGAAGGTTGGGGATGGATTGGAGGACATGATTAGGATATGGTACGATTTACTAGAAGATCATGAGATTATGGTATACTAGGACTGGTTGAATGAATAAGGTACGGTATAAAGCGGCTACATATGGATATAGGTCTGGTTGGTGATACTGCCACTGCACATGTGAGTATGGTACTTGGTACCTACATATGTAGGTCGTACAGAAATAGAGAATATTGACGTCGTTACCTCGGCATGGCTTGGGATGGTAACACACACTTGGGCTCTTCTTTCCCCAGTCCGGAGTCCGGGGTCATGACAAATGCCTCAAGGCGCGGTTTCTGTTAGCTCCATGTCATGACTAGGAAATTCGATTATTTTTGGACCCTGGGGGAATCTAACTTTCGGCCCCTTTCTTAACTCGAGAATAGGGTTCAGGAGGTAATTCTCGTGCCTGCTCCTAATGGGAATTGGGTAGCAAACGCTATCTACATATATGGTGAACACGTGTTGACTGGTACCAAGTAGTGCCATGACGCGAGAACGAGGGCGTGAAGCCAGGCAAAATTGCAGTTCTTTGGGTTCCGAAGAATTACAGACTTACAATCAGAAAACAAAAGATCTAATTCACAATGAATTACAAGAGAAGAAAATATATTAAAGAGGGTGCGCCTATTTAACCGATTATAATGTATAAAAGACCCATAATGTGTTCCCGCCTAGATGCATACATATGTTATTAACAAGATGTGACCGTGTATCGGAATTCCGTAAACCTGTACGTAAATTTGTGAACCTGCAAATCTTGTGATTCAAACGCCAACAAACCAATTTCAACTCAATTGGCAACTTTTGCGCTTTTTGCGCTGACGGCATTCAAATCTCGTCATCGCCTCATTACATTAACCAGGACTCCCTAGATGACCGACTAAGCATTCTCAAGGAGTCAAAAAAAGACGATGGCATCCATTACGGGCACCACATCTCAACCTTGACATCGTTCAATTCCTTGAGAATCTCAAAGTCCATCCCGTGCTGCTTGAAAGAAACGATGATCATGTCGAATCTTTCAAGACTTGTCTTGTTCCAGTCATACATGTCCAAACGAGGAACGTTGGGAACGGCGCATTGCTCCACCAGTGCATCGGCAAACATAACTTCTACCTGTTGCGAGTCCGCGAGGCTCTGGATGAGCTTTAAACCTGGGGAGTTGCTTAGGTGAGACTGGCCAGCCTTGAATCCGACACCAGCTACAAGCACTCGTGGTCGGAAGCTCTTGAAAGTCTTAATTGGTGATGGCGGCTCAATTGTCATGTTGTTGGTGAATAGACCGTCCGACTCAATGTCTTGCGGCTTGCCCCCGAAAAGGGAGTCTAGAGCTCGCTGGGCGATTCTCTCTGGTCGTTGCCACATGGTCTCGGTAGCCATCTTCAAGAAGGGGAATTGACTGTTGGACAAGAGGTAGTACGGGTTGACAGGGATACAGTGACCTCCAACACCAAGGCTGGGTGTGTAAGGCGTGTAACCAAAAGGCTTGGTAGACGCCGCTCTGCACACCTCGTAAGGGTCGATGCCGTGGTCGATGCAAGCATCAGCCATCTCATTGGCGTATGCGATAGCTACCATTCTCTGGCAGTTCTCGTATAGCTTGGTCATCTCGGCCGTCTCCGGGCTGGAAACGGGAACAATGGTGTCAAAGACGCGCGAGTAGAGGCGCATGATGGCGTTGAGAGATCCAGGCACAACATCATCTAACCCAGAGAGGACCTTAGGGATCGTCTTCATAGGTGGGTCTGTTCGTCCGGGGTCGACACGCTTGATAACAGTTAGTCAAATTGTGGGGTACTACTTTATAAGCTGTATGTGTGGACTTACCTCTGGTGACATGCCAGCGAAGAAGCCTTTTTCCTGAGCCAGTGGGCCAAGAAGTTGTCTCGTCATTCCAATGGCGACCGAGCTTTCAATTACAACAGTTGAGCCAGGTCGAGCATAGGTGCGAATGTTCATCAAGGCACTCTTGACATAGGAAGTGTCAATGGTCTTGTCAGCCTTGAGAAGTGTTGGCACTGAGATGAGGAAGTGGGTGGCCTTGGCGAGGTCTCGAGGGTTAAGGGTGAATGTGGCTCGACTTCCTTCGCCGCCATGTTCTTCCTGAACCCTCTGAAGTTGCGCCTTAGAGACGTCGAAACCAAGGACATCGTATTGAGTCGAGAAGCTACCAATAAGCTGTGTACCGACGTATCCGCATCCGATCACTGCTACCAGAGGCTCTTCATCTTCTCTGATGCGGTCAGATCTAGCGGCCTTCACATCCGCGAACCCATCTGCCTTAGACTGGAAAGTGCTGTACTGGGGAGTGCTGGGCGGCGAGGTGTCTTGGCTTGGCTTGTCGACCTGCTTCAACGCTTCGATAGCTAGGGAAAGGTCTTGGACCGAGAAAGGCCTAACATCCTCCACAACATCATCTACGACGGATCGATGCATTTTGAGTCTTTTAACAAGAAAATAAAAGAAAGTAACGACTGAAAAGTGCTTTCGAGAGTTGGTCTACCGAAAAGCGCCAAGAGAAAGAATTGGGTTCCAATGGAACAAGAAGAAGAGTTCAAAAAGAACGATTGTCGACAAAATAGGCTTTCAATCTGATGATGGACGGAAGGAAACTTACTTCGTAGGGATGAGGCAGGGAATATAAAGTATTCAGACTTTAGGGGAAATGCATCATACTGACTCAAGTCCAGGGCGAATACACATTTCTGTCTATCCCAAACCATTGTCTATTGCTACTACATACAGCCGATGATCGATCCCGAATATTGACTTAATTTGAAAACGACTCGACACCACGAGCTGCTTACCACTTTCCGTATACTGCTGTTTGAATACGGCCGAAACTACGATCTCGCCCCTTTCTCACACGTGATATCGTCCCAGGTCGAGGTTGAAGATATATCCACTAACCCCAGTCCCTAACAAGAAGTGGAGAACTGGTACGAGTCATGGTGTCGCGATCGATCTTTTAGTCTTTTGTCTCGATATCGTTAAGATCGCTCTACGCCCATACAAATCGCGCTACCTAGCTAGGTAGTAAGCTTGCAGAAAAATTCAGGTCGTTATATTGTTCTAGACTCCCGTGTCTTCACATATGGCCTGGTGGCCGCGTACAATCAGGTGGAAGGTATCAGCTCATTGGTCCTCGACAAAAGCGAAATCATTTTTTGATTAGTAGTTTGGCCGAGAATATTGCTGTTATCCATTCTCGATCGTGGGGAAAGCAGCATAGACCTTCCAGATCCTGCCGTGACAGCTGTTCGAGCTTCGACATTAGACTATCCACTTGATCGATCCCAACAGGTCGGTATCGCGGGGCAGGATTCGAGTTTTCTTACTCGGCCAGATTCCATCTTGCCACTGAAGCCAGGCGTAGTATGGGGTCGATCATTCTCGCCCTCGTCATCCGAGGTGATGCGATTTGTCAGTTGCTTAGGACAACACTAACATTATTCATTCTCAAAGCAATTTTTGAAGCAGTTTCGATGTCTCGTTTATAATATGTCGTTTTGAGTATAGTCTCTTGGGCTACTATGGACTTTGATGTCAGTCCCTGACTCGAAAATATGGTAGGGTATGGTCTTGCCCTCTGGATCTTCATGTCCGGTTATAGCGGACCCTGTTTTTCAACGGCTCGGACAGGCTAGAATTCGCCAAGCGATTCGCCTGAATCTCCAAGACCAGGTCTAGTCAAAACTCAATCTCTTACCGCAGTGCCCATCAATGCAAATACATATGCAGGGCTACTTGAACCCGCTACTTCTAGTTTTTCTCAGCCCTCTTACGCTCTTGGATGACCCAATAGCCCCATTTCTCTACGCAATGATCTTCTGTGACCGGACAAAATGTCCGGCCAAGATGTCCGACCTAAGGGCAATCATGTAGTTATAGTAGCTTGCCTTGTGAATAGCCGCGATGATCCCTTGGTCAGCTCTTCAGGGTCCAGTTTACCATTCAGCTGGGTTGGGCGCCTTTGACCTATGAGGTAAGATCTTGCCCCTACTTCTTCGGGGCTTACGGCCTAGTAATTCGGATCTCCCGTACTGGTTCTTACCACAATCCCTCCTAGGGCGTCAACGGTGACTACCAAGATGGATACATATGGTTCATTGCCCTCTCAACATGACTTGCATTCTTTCATCTCTTCTCTTTTCAGGAGAATGCCTTCTAGTCATTCATTAAAACTAAGCTAGTAAAACGCTTGAAGTCTTTCGTTCTCGAGCGCCTCTGTTCTTCCCTACGGCCTCCAACCTATACTCTCGCTACCGCATCGTGATCTCTTCGACCACGCTCGGTGCTTGTGATCGCGTGATCCTTTTTCTTTGTTCTTAGTGTTATTCCGTCTTTTTTTTCTTGTTTCATCTTAGTTTCTCGTCGGTATACAACGGTCATCAGGTCGCAAAAAACATTCCGACCATGTCTGGTCAACCGATAAGCAGAGTGTGTTGACTACTCCCTATCTTAATATATATTATCCTAATCATTGCAAATAGGAGGAGAGCAATCCATTCTCTGATAAACACGAGCAAAATGAGCGCTCTTCTGCAGAAGGTCCATTCGCAGACTCCTCAAGGTTCTCTAGGGGGGCATATCCGTCATCTCGAACCCTGTCCCAGCATGATGAATCCGAGATATTCTTCACGCCGCTTGGTACTCCTGATCCTTCGGGGGGATTATCTCGACAGTTCTTTGAGAAAGGCGTGGACGCGGTAGACCACCTTCCAAGCGCAATAGCGTCGCCTGTGTCTCAATTTTCGTCAACGTCACCCTCGACGCCCTCAACGGCCCTTTCCGAGGTTGATGAGTCTGAGTGTGATGAGGCTGAGCGCCAGGCAGACATCCATAATCTACCCCCGCTTACTGTCAACATCACTAGTTCAGCCCTAGCCGCTGAGGCCATAGACCCTGTGCTTATAGAGAAGGGGAAAAGAAAGGTTAAGATACACAAGTATCTTGCCATAGCTTTCATCTTTTCTTTGAAGTGAGTTACATTGTTCATACACCCTATACATTATGCAAAGCTAACATTACGTAGCTTCATCATGATCTTTGCGACATGGTACTGGCCCAGATTCTACTATCTTTACTTGCCATTGATCTCGCTGCCGCTTGTCCTAAACTGTATCATGATCTTCAACGTCTGTGCCTGGTCATTAAAGAACACAATCGTCAAGCCGAAAAAGATCATCCCGGAGAGACCCGAAGACTTGGTTCTTCTTATGCCTTGCTACAACGAAACTTTTGAGGAGTGTTCTAGATCACTAGATTCGCTTGTCAACCAAGTCAACATCAGCCAGCATAAACAAGCAATTATGGTTATTTGTGATGGCAAAGTTCGTGGGCCTGGCATGGAGAAGTCTACCGCCGACTACCTTTTGCAGGATATATTCACTGATCAAACTGAACGGAGAATGCTTCGCGCCGCATACGTCGCATGGGATGGTCAGTCTATGGATGTGGAAATTGCGAGAGGGATGTACAAGGGCATACCATTTTACTGCATCGTCAAGCAGCAGAACCAAGGCAAACGGGACAGCTTGATTGTCGTTCGGTCGTTCGTCCACAACTTCAACCTACGCCACAAACGTCCGAAGGTCATCTTCAACCCCGAGTTCTTCAAGTCCATGACAACCTTCCTAACCAAGGATGCCAAAATCAGACACTGCGAATTGCTAATTGGTATGGATGCCGATACAATATTTGCGGAAGATTGCATCAGTCATCTTGTTGATGAGTCTCATTATCCTGGTACTGTTGGTGTCTGCGGTTATGTTGCGGTCGATTTCTCGACTAGCAAGTGGAACATCTGGTCCATCTACCAAAACGCCGAATACACTATCGCTCAAGGATTACGACGCCTTCACCAGAGTCTTTGCACCAAAAAGGTTTCTTGTCTCCCTGGATGTTGCCAAGCCCTTCGTGTTTGCGAGGAGACGTGTGGTGACTTCATTCTCGTCCAAGAATTCGGTTATCACCCCAAGCCAACGGACGGTATCATTAAGCGTATTCGCGCTACAGCCTCCGAGGACCGCAATCATGTGTGCTTGATGCTTATGACATTCCCCCATGCCAAAACGCGACAAGCTCTCAGGGCATATGCTTTTACTGATGTCCCGCACACTCTCTCCGTCTTCCTCAGTCAAAGACGTCGCTGGACACTTGGCGCAACAGGAAATGACTTGATGTTACTCGTCGAATCAAAATGGAACTTTAATCTTTGGGAACGAATTGTCGCACTTTCTAATTGTCTGACTTGGGTTCTTAACTTCTTCGTTATCGCCAGTTTGGGTTGCATGATCTACGCATTCATGCGTGAGTATTCCCCTTCCAAGGCCATCGTGCCTTTATGAATCCAACATGGGCCATGCACTAACGGATTCTATTTTACAGACCAACCTGCGTGGGTTATCTTGATTTTTGCCTCTATCATGATCATCCCCCTAACCTTCTACTTCGGTATGGTGTTCTGGTTGTGCCGCAATTGGCTTGAACGTCGCCAGTTCCTCCTAGGGTTAGCTATTTTTACCACTCTTGGTCCTTTCATCAACATCTGTGTTACCGTCTACGCATGTATCTACATGGACAACTTCGGCTGGGGAAAGACGCGCAAGGTCATTGCCGAGACGGAGACGGGTGAAGCCGAGGAGCCCGATTGGCAGGCACAGCATGATCGATTCGAGGATGCGCTTAACAATAATGAGAAGATCGTCGGCACCCTGGTTCCCGACGAGGAGAACCAGCTGGATCCTGCAGTTTACCGAACGCCGTTCACGGTACCCACTCCGGACCCGAGCAGAATTCACAGCAGGAATCCTAGCTACCAAATACAACCTCCTACTCCTCCCGAAATGGTCGAATCCAAACCCAAACCTACTCATCTTCAAGTTCCGGGCACATTCATCACGGACAGCAGGACTGCCGATTACTACTTGACCCGTCCCGCCCCTACTCATATGCCTCCTCACGTCCTTCACGACATTGAAAAAGCTACGTAACGAAGTCAAACCAAAAAAAGTTATTAATGAGCCCTTGTCTTTTATTGAAAAAAAAAATTGGAAAAGTTTGTCGACAATTTACCCTATCTTTCGCTTCCCATTGATTTTAACGTCTACGAGCTTTGGGCTACACCTTGGGCGCTGCGCGTATCGGTTGCTGGAAGAGCGTAATTCATGATGCACAAGAATGAAGAGATTATGAACGCTAAACATAAAAAAAGTTACCTTCTTTAGATATTTCTTATATTCTGTCTTACCCTGAGTTGGTTGGCCATCAGCAGGGCCGCTAGTTGGAACGAATATAGTCCGGCGCACCAATCGTTGCTATAATCATAGTTTACTTATTACATATATACTATATACCTGGTACTAGATGGGCGTAGATGAACGCCTTATATGGTTGTGGCCGAAGGAAAGAGTAATTTTAATATAAATACTATCGCTATATAATTAGCGACTATCTTACTTAATTTGTGTGTGTCTCTGTGCTATGTGTGTTAGAGATCCTGTGTTTTAGTTCCTTTTCGTTCGGTGCATGACTAGATAGATAGCCTCTAAATCAAAGCTAAGAAACCTTGGGCCTATACGGATGATAGGTTTTGACTAATTGAGTTCTAGCAGAATGTCTAGCTGCGCTTGTGTAGTATAGGTAACTAACTTCTTTCTCATTGTTGCCGTAGTAGTTGTGTGGCTTCATTTTAAGCCTACCTAATACAAGCCACGCGGAACCATCTTCACGCACAGGCATATTCAACTATAGTGAGCGTAGGATGAGAAAAAGAGGAGGTAATCAGAAAAGGGTTAAAATATATTCATAGCAATTTGACAACTCTAAAATATGCTTAATAAACGTGGGATGATTGATACCACGGCGGCAAGCTATCAGCCCAAACCTTACTATCGATCAATATGTTAGAGAAGCTCGTTTTCGGAGACTGCTGTCTCGTAGACTGTATATATTCCTACTTACTTTCCCCTATCACTCTCCTTCATCCACTTACCTGACCAATTAACAAACATATTCAAAAGTTAACAACAACTATAGTTATTCAAAATGGGTGTATATACTCCCTTACTCGATCCCCCAACGGAGCGACCGGTTGAACGGCAACGGACTCGAAAGCCTCGGATGGACGCGATACGCAGGGGGGATTTCATATTCTATATTGTATATACGCTCGTGATGATGACAGGTGCTATGCTATTTATCATATGGGTCTCATCTCTAGAAGAGCCGGGCAACGGACCGGATCAAGGGAACACTACGACTCTCATGCGACGAGCAGATGTGTCTATTGACTTACTTTCGGTACCAACTCCCACTATACAACTACGAAACGAAATCGCAGATGGAGACTCGCCCGTGCCCGATCCTGAACCCGTACCAACACCAAGCGGGTACCCGCTCTTTGACATGCCCCGGCGCCACCTAGGCGAGGTGCCGTACGGGGTGCCGATCTTCGAGTGCGCGAACGCGGGGGACGTGGCCCTAACGTTCAACGACGGGCCGTCGGAGTACACGCAGGTGATCCTGGACGCGCTAGACCACTACAACTGGAAGGGGACGTTCTTTGTGACAGGGGTGCCAAGCGCGTCGAACCAATCGACGCGGCACATGCTCCTCGACGACCAGGACTCGGGGTGGCCAGACGTGCTTGAGCGCATCCACGAGACGGGGCACCAGATCGCATCGCACACGTACTCGCACGCGCGGCTGGAGGACATCGTCGCCGACGGCGGGCTTGTCAACCAGATGGTGTGGAATGAGATGGCGATTCGGAACGCGATCGGTTTGGTGCCTATGTACATGCGGCCGCCGTACGGCACGTGGCGCGATCCCGACATGCGCGAGCAGCTCGAGGGTCTTGGATACCACATCATCATGCACAACGTGGACGTGCGCGACAACGAGTTCGACGGCCCGGAGTCGATTCAGAAGAGCATCGACATCTTCAGGGACGAAGTCCGCTTCGACGGCAACGGGTCTTACATCGTCCAGATGTCGGATGTCAACGAGTGGACCGCGCGCAAGCTCGTCCCCGAGGCGTTGGAGATAATGGCGCAGAGGGGGTACAAGGGTGTTACGGTGGGGGAGTGCTTGGAGGATGAGTTTTTCTATTGGTATAGGCAGCCCGAGCTTGGGACGGGGAAGCCGCATAGGAAGGGGCCTGATTCAGACGATAACTAATTGACGACAGTGCCCCTATTTCCTGTCTCTTTACATAATAATTTATAGTGTTAGAGGTTTCTAAGAACATTGATAATCTCGAGTCCTTACAACTGTATCCGTGTTAGTTTGGTTTGCCTTTTCGGAGGAATGGTGAATATTTGTTTGTATGCGACATGATCGATTGGGTCTCTCTGGCCAAGACCAGACGTTCGTTCTCGTCGTCCCATTGCGCTCACAATACCCACCTGCATAGTCACCTAGGTGTACCAAGCGTATGGGGATATCCACAATAGACGAAACTTCGGAATCGGGTTCCTAGGTCAAAAGATTATCAAGATAATGTAAAGTCTAGTGAAGTTGAAGTTTTGAATCTTTGAATATCGGCCGAACGGTATTTAGTTAGCGTCTTCCTTCAGCCGCAAAATTCGGTAAGATCACCTCTCATAAGCGAGGTGGTAGGTACCATACGGTAAGTTTAGCATGGTACGGTAGGTGAGACACCCCTGTAATAAGTTAATTTCTACCGTTAGTCACTGCTAGTTACTGCTAGTAACAAGTGTTGATTGGAGCGCATAAGAATTAGCGGTTAGCGTCACCTGTCTGCCCAGGCTTTAACTAGGTCTCTTGTCAAAGTCTTCCTTAAGAGAATTTCTACTAACTTCAAACATAATAGTTTATAATTAATAACACTTAAAAGATCAGCTGTCCTAGACTCAAAATCGAATCGGAGGAGGCTCAAAAGACTAGAGCTGACGTTTAAAGGACTTGGCCGGCTCTTGATCGGAGAGCCTCCGAAGCTTGACAAAGGAAATACAGGAAACACAAGAAATACAAGAAAGAATCCCTGCTCGCTGTGGGTTTGCGGGTTTCCTTAATTGATCCCACTGATCCACTAACTGATTTCCCCCTCATACCCAGCAGATTGTTGCTTTGTGGGGGCTCCACGGGGCAAGATTGGGGGGAAGAGGAGGAAAGAGGAGTAGAGATGACGCCTCCCTTTCGGCTTCCCCATCCCACCCCCCTTCCCCCGTTACCCTTTGTTCGGAACTTTGAAATGCAACTATACCAAATCCTACCTTAGCACCTTGAACCTAATACGCTTGCATATTTGGAGATTTGGAGCAGCGGGGTCAGGCTTCAAAAAGATGAAGAAAAAACATCAAATTATTTCTTTCGGTGCCATATTTGGATCCTAGTCTTATTCCTTACCTAGCCCAGCCCAGATTCCTGGTCCTTTTTCTTTGTCATGTTTATAAACTACCTACTTGTATATACCTGGGTCAGGACTCACTCAGGTCTAGGTTAGCCACCTCGGCTTGATATCGGGTACGAGTAACGGCGAGGACCGGGACCTGTGATCTGTTTACTCTAGGCTATTGGTTCCGATGTAAGAGCCCTGGAGGTCATGCTGTGACGCGACCCTAAGCCGTAACAGGTATTACGTTAGATGACTTTCTTTTTCCCCTACCTATAGGAAATTTTATTTGGTATATATCTTGTAGATCGCCCCCTCTCCCGTTTGTCTTCGAGGCCTTTCATAAAACCTCTCACCACCTTAGCTCTTTTCTTTCACGGAAGGGAAAAGTGAAGCTCATATATACTCATTGGATATATACTTATATGTATGTCTGTGTGGTATGACCACGGAGAGACAAGATGGAGAGGTTACCCGGCTTGAATGTGGCCAACTTCTTAGAGAAGCGCCAGCTTCTCATCGCGATCAATTGCATTGCGGCGCTGGTACGTACCAATATTATATTGCTTTTTGCTTCTTTGAAACTCCGGGGGCTTGCCTTCGCGCACCCTTCACGGACTTTGCGCATAATCTAATTCGTCATGGCATATAGTCCATTTTCTTCTTCGGATATGACCAAGGTATGATGGGCGGTGTAAATAACGCCAAGGATTATATTGATCTTATGGGCTTTGGTTATGTCGACCCGGTGACAGAAGACCCCATTGTCACAGACAGTCTGCTTCAAGGTGGAATCGTCTCCGTCTATTATCTTGGAACTCTATTCGGTTGTCTAGGTGGTGGATGGGTCGGCGACAAAGTTGGCAGAATTAAGACAATCGCTCTGGGTTCTCTTTGGGCTATCGTGGGCGCAAGCTTGCAGTGCTCGGCTCAGAACCACAAGTGGATGATCTGCGCTCGTGCTGTCAACGGAATCGGAACCGGTATACTTAACGCCATTGTCCCAGTCTGGTAAGTCTATTCATCCCTATTAGAAGCACAAGAAAAAGCCTAACACAATACCCCTAGGGCAACTGAGACAGCAGAACACACCTCAAGAGGCCAGTTCATAGCTATCGAATTCACTCTTAACATTTTCGGCGTCGTCGTCGCTTATTGGCTCGAGTTTGGCTTGTCATTCATTGACAACGGTAACTCGCCGATCCGATGGCGATTTCCTATTGCCTTCCAAATCATCCCTCTCCTTGTTCTTCTGGGGTCTGTCTGGTTCTTCCCCGAATCACCGAGATGGCTCGTGAAGGCTGGTCGCACCGAGGAGGCTCGATTCATCCTGCATCGCTTGCGAGGATCTACCGGTGAAGACCGTGAGAGAGCCGAGCTCGAGTTGAACGACATCAGCAACATTGTCGCGCTCGAATCTAAGGAATCCACCAAGAACTCGTACTTACACATGCTTTTCGGCATCGGCTCAGGCGAACTTCACACGGGAAGACGTGTACAGCTTGTCATCTGGCTTCAGATTATTCAGGAGTGGGTTGGCATTGCGGGAGTAACAATTTAGTATGTAACTTCGACATCGACTTTCTTCTTTGTAGCAATTACTGACTCCTGCCGTTATAGTGCACCTACCATCTTCCGCATAGCTGGCTTTGACACGTACAAGAGTCAATGGATTAGTGGTCTTAACAATATCTTTTATATGTTCGCCACCCTCATCTGTGTCTTCACGTTAGATCGTATCGGCCGCAGGTGGACTCTCTATTGGGGCGCGGTTGGTCAAGGTATAGCCATGTTCCTCGCCGGCGCCTTTTCAAAGCTGGGCCAGGACGCAACAGCAAGAGGAGAAATTGACAAGGCCAACTCTTTCGGAGCTGCCGCGGCAGCCTTCGTCTTCATTTTCACCTCCGTCTTCGGCGCGACGTGGTTAACGGTGCCTTGGTTATACCCTGCCGAGATCTTCCCCCTTCAAGTCCGAGCCAAGGGAAATGCTTGGGGTGTTTTCGGTTGGTCGATTGGAAATGGTTGGCTAACGCTCCTGTGCCCGGTCATGTTTGCCAGTAAGTTGATCTTTGAGTCTTAATATTCAAATAACCCTCTTTCCCTTTTCTGATTAGATTTACTAAATTGTTATAGATATCGGTTCCACAACCTTACACATCTTCGGCGCATGCAATATTGTAGCGATTCCGATCGTATGGGCTCTCTACCCCGAAAGTAACCAGCGGACTCTCGAAGAGATGGATCTCCTGTTTGCTGCCCATACACCTTGGGTCTGGGATGCCGAGAAGAAATTCGCAGAATTGAAGGAACAGCAACCAGATCTAGTGCAGGCCGCAAGGAGAGGTGAGCACGTCGTGGATCCCGAGGCCGGCGTCCTTGTGCATCCCGCGAATTCAAAGCCGGAAGATGCCGTCCACACAGAGAGCGAAGAGCATGTGTCCCCTTAGACTACATATTTATCGCTTAATCTCAGGCGATGTTTCTGTGGATGTACGCAAGTACCGCTACGGATTCATCTTTTCATATGCCATGTCGATCGGCATGGATTTCAAATGTGTTGGTGGAATGAGTTGTCTGTTTCCATCTAGAGCGTTGGCTCCTATTATCTGAAGAAGACTAGAGAACTAGATGAGACGTATATATCCTTGCCCTTATTCAAGAGCTAAGGTTCTTTTGATACCCTTATAAATAAAGCAGAAATCAAAAATAATTGATTTTTAGGAAGTCTTCGTATCGCTTGGCTATTGTAGTGTTACGATTCATTTTCCCCCTCTGCTTACATTGAACCTTGACATAACCATCTACTACGCAGTAGCATCTATCTACCGAGCCAAGATGTTGGCGAGACCCATCAAAGCCAAGACCTAATAATTGGATCCCGAAACGATTTGCCTGCAGCGATCTACAGAAACCAGGTATTTTTGGAAGTGTTTCGCACGAAGCATCTTGGTAGAGAAGAGAAACAAGCCGAGACGGAGTCGTGTTGCTGAAACGTCATTTTCCTATTGTTTTCTCTCGGCATCACTTGGCATCGTATCTTCTGCATAACAAGCTTCTAACAAGCTTCTCACCCATCCCGCCTCAAGTCTTGGTTTATCTTATTCCATTACAATGCCTGTTAGGTACCCATTAGACATTTTTCTAGCATTTTGAAGATATCCCACACCAATCACGCCGAACTCCGCATGTCCTCCGCACTCCAACCCGGACAATAAAATATTAGATATCTAGGGCAAGATATCCATAGAACGCGATCTTCCTATGCCTAAGGTCCCGAATGTATTTGGCGCATCGCTGAATACGCTATATGCTATAGCATGGGTATCAATCTGCAGCAATATGTTAGTCTATGAATATCTAAGTCAAAGTATCATAAGTTACTACTTACTTTGGAACTTAGTGACATCTAGTCAATATCCTGAGATATCTATTCCGAGGCTATTCCTTGTCCTTCAAGGGCTGCAGCACCATTTCTAGTAGCCTCTCCCTCGGCGCCATTGAATCCGATAGCACCATCACCGACCACCAAGGCAGGTGAATAAGCTCCGAGGTTGATGTTTAGCGGGGCAGCGGCGGCGAAGGCCGTGAGGGCAGCGAAGACGACAGCGAATGCGGACTTCATGTTGTTTTATTGTCTTTGGCGATTTGTAAATTTAGGGGGAGTTATTGATCGGCGAGGAGAGAATTATGTAAGTAAGGAGAAAGATGACCAGATCTGACTGTAGAGAAAGTAATATGGTGCACCTGTGCACTTCTCTGGAAAAGACAACTACGAAGAGATACAAGAGAAGGGAAGTTGGGATGAAGAGGACCGGCTGACAGAAGAAGAGAAGAGAGATCGATGATCTGGAGATGTCAACAATTTTATATAATATTCTGTAGAATGCATTCCCCAGATCCCATCTCTCACCTCTGATGAAACTCAAACGCACTGATTAGTTGATACACACTTCCCTTCTGGGGTTGTTGCCCCAGATTAGGCACGGATACTGTGATATTCCTGAGCTATATCTGTGCGAAGTGTGAGATTCAAGTGCTAGATCTGCCAAGCTTTGTCGCCAAGGGCCTCAGATCGGGCCAAGCCGTGGGATCTCCTACAGTTTGTCGCAAACCCCACGACCAATACGCCTACATGTGTTTCGACCTTGACAACACCATCGAATCAGATAGATCAATTGCTGTTTATTGAGAGAAATAAACGAAAAAGTTGCAAGATAGTCCGACAAGGCCAAGATTGACCCTGTACTACGCGTGCGCATATATCACTATTTCCAATCACAACATCGAAGCCGGTAGTCAGTACTAGGTAGAAATGACACCTACCTAGGGTCTATACCGTCGACATGCCGTATCGCCAAGCTGTATCATGAAAGCTTTCTTAGCTAGATATGACACAAGCCAAAAATAGAACCAACTACTTATAATTGATGTATTATGTACTTGATGACTAAAATCTAGTTGGTGAAACCGGTGGAAAATATCCCGCACTTCTCCGCATGGAACCAGCCACCGAGATCATACTTTGTGACCGGAACTCCGAAACTCACGTGACTCTCCCCTTCTCCCTTCTCTCTTCTCCAAAAGTTGGAATCGATATTCGTTCTTTTTACAACCAAGACTGTTCACATTAGGACTTCCAAAAGCATTCCCTTCCTCTGTTGGATGACCCTGGACTTTGCAAGCTCAATTGCCGCCTTGAACTCTCCCACCGTCCTGGCCCGCACACCTTTCATCCAACCGCCCTCCGCAATTTCGGCTGCGTCTCCATTGTCAGTCCCTGAGCCGGCTGCGGCTTCTGCGAGGGCGGCATAGTTAGGCGTCGGCCGAAATGATATGTTAATCTCATCATCCGACGCCGTAGCGCTGAAGCCGTCGGGATACACTAACATGGCTGAGTTCCGCGGTGCTTTCCATCCTGTAGTAGGTGGTTAGTACACTATGATTTATCTACTAGGATAGAATGTGACTTGATCGGTGTTATGAGGTGAGACGTATAAATCAAAAGGGATACTGACCTCCGTTGTTGAGCACAATTGTGAGAATAGGGATCTCGTACCTCCCCGCCACCCAGAGTGCAGTAGACGGCGCTGCGCACATGAAGCTGCCGTCACCTACGACCTGACACACCAGGTCCGGCAAGCTCCCAACTTCCTTGTCCCCCGCACCGTCATCAAGCGCCATCCTGACGCCCAGCGCCGCACCGTTACTCCAGCCGATGCCAGTGCCACCACAGTTTATCCAGCTGCCTGGATGGCTCGGCTGCAATTGGTCGTGAAGCGTCTGAGCCGCAGTCACAGCTTCTATCACGAAAGTGGTCGAGGCCGGGAGACTCTCTTTGAGGATATGTCCTATATTATGCGCATCTAGAGCTGTCTCGGTATCTAGTCGAAGCTGAGCGGCGATATCGGCAATGCGGGCTGAATGGGCTTCAGCACGGGCAACAGCACGCTGTTCATATTTGGCATCCCGGAGGGCCTCCGCGAGTGTCTCATTGTTCTTTATATGGTGGACTAATTGCGTGAGGGCGGTAAAGCTGTCTGCCTTCCACCGACCGTGGGCTGGGAAAAACGAGACGGGGATCTGCTGATTCAGGGGATCGCTGTCTACGTGATATATCTTGGCTGATCTCTGAGGTGGATTTCGCATCGGGATCCAGGGAACGTCGCAGTCGAGCATGAATATAACGTCCGCGTCCTTCGTGCAATCATCATAACTGAGGCGAAACCCTTCCGATGCGGGATGAGACGATGGGAAGCATACATCGCTGCCTCCGGTGTCGTGAACTCGTATACCAGGGATGAGATCGGCGAGAGCAACGAGAAGCTCGGGGGTTCGGCGATCACGGCCGGAGTACCCCGTGATGATCAGCGGACGCTCGGCTTGGACGAGCGCAGTGCAGATTGAGTCAATAGCATCGCCCGGTAGGGCCGCCGGGCCAATGGGTACCCATTCTTCTTGCTCTAAGGAGTACGGTTCGATCTCCTGTGCCAGAACCTCTCGCGCAGCAACAACATATACCGGGCCCTTAGGCGTGCTATTAGCGAACTGCAGCGCACGTCCAACTGTTTGTTTGACGTTTAGCCCGCTGCGAATTTCCCCAGTGTATCTGCAGTATTGTTTTACGATGGCCTTCTGATCCGGGGCTTCCTGCAACCAGTGCATATACTCGGTCCGGGAGCCGGGCAGCTCTCCGGACTCGGTGTAGGGGCACAGGCCGGCGAAGATAAAGACGGGAACGCGACCGATGCTGGCATTATGAACACCTTGGCCGAGAGCTTGCGTGCCCACGTCAACATGGACGATGACGGCTTGCGGTCGCCCCGACACGCGAGCATATCCGTCTGCCATGGATATCGCAGTAACCTCGGAGGGGCACGTGATTAGCTTGGGCCAAGCACCTGGTCGTTCCCTCTTCCCCTTCACGATGGCCTCAAGAATTGATGGGTGGTCGGACCCGACATTTACGAAGCATATCGTAATGCCGGCCTGGACAGAGCAAGTGATGAGCGCTAGGTAATATTGCAAACGTTAAAGGTACTAAGGTAGGAGGTTTAAAGAGATACATATGCTTACTTCCCACAAAGCTTCAAAAAGAGCAAAGGCGGTCGTGTATCTGCTTGAAGTTCTAGCTCTATGATCCAAACTACTAAACAAGGTATAATATAGTAATGAATGAGATACTTACGATCCACTACTACCCTGAGAAGTCGCCATGTCCATTCGCTGTAGACCCTGAACCGGCATATGTTGGTGTGAAGAGGATGTGAATGGTAATATGCCACGAGGCGAAGATGTAAACGACGGAAGAAGGCGTCGTGCATAATACCGGCTTGGTAGTCTAGGGGTATTTATTACCACGCGGCGGAATGGGCGGCATAAAAAGCCGCGGGTAGCCAT
This sequence comes from Annulohypoxylon stygium, assembly GCA_003314315.1. Lineage (NCBI taxonomy): Eukaryota > Fungi > Ascomycota > Sordariomycetes > Xylariales > Hypoxylaceae > Annulohypoxylon > Annulohypoxylon stygium. The sequence continues at coordinate 127,668 of QLPL01000009.1, forward strand.
CTCAAAATGCGTTGCGGTGAGGGACTGAGGGAGCTGTGTAATCTTAAAAGTACATACTTTACGAGTAACATTTGAATAGTGGCTGCTGCCGGAGAGGTGCGTGGATCAGTTAAGAAACAGGAAACTGAAAGAGAGAGCTCAAGCAGGCAAGACGAGCCTTAGACTCCCTTAGACGGTATCAGTTGATGGCGGGGTCATTTGTGTAACGCGACAGGCAATTTCTTGATTTAAGCAATGAGAGGCAGGTACATATGTAACCAATGTATTCCATACGTGTATTCCGTGCAGGGGGTAACCAATCAGTGGCACTACATCGACATAGCCCCCATAGCCTGCCTACAGGTTACATGCACACATGTGTAGGTACCTAAGTAGTCCAACCATAAAACCAATCAAAATCGAGGTGACAGAAGTAAGGAGTGGCTCCTGATACATCGTTATGTGAATTCCATACAACATAGATAAAGGACTTCGGAATCATTGCCGTCGGTTTCCGACACCAAGACGTTCGACAGAGCCTCACTCAACATAGGAAGATTCGGTCTTCTTCCCAATTTGTAGCAATGGGTCTGACTCAAACACCTCTCGCTTAGTAGCATAGGATGACTCCTCTACCTTCCCAATATCAAGGAGGTGGCTAGCTTCGAAGTCTGGGCGGTTCAACATTAGTATTAAGTCACAAAAGTCAGGATAGATAGGCTTGAGACGCACTGTCAGGCTTCGGGGCCGGGGCAGCAGCCACGAGGGCAAGCATGAATGCGAGGACAATGGTCTTCATTTTGTTGGGATTAAGGCTTGATGTTTGTTCAAGACTGAGTAGAATGCCAGCGCTCAAGTGGTATTGGTAGCGGATTGAGAAGAATGGGTGTGGATACTGGTGACTCGTTGACATACATGGAACTCAAGATGAGAGGTCTATTTGTATTCTTGTCGCGGTCTAGTTAAGAGCCTCTAGTCGAAATATTCGGCATCTCGTGAGCTCGAGGTGGTGATGAGGGTGATGAGATGCTTCCGTGTATATTGCATACACTATAGCTTCCCGTGAGTGTGATTGAATCTAGACTTTTGTTGATGTGTTACAATGCTCATCCCTTTTACTGCAGGCTGTGTTTCTCACGAGTCCAACACGCATTTCGGCCAGTAGTTTACCAATATTCGCATGGTGCATATGCCAGCCTGTTGGCCTGATGCTATTCGGCATTTGAAATACACGTCCCAGCGTGTATGGTAGATCTTAGGAAGCTATCACATGAACTGATTAGATGCAAGACGATAAATATCCGGGACCAAGTATTGGAAGGGTTGAGGGTGTGATGGATTGTTTACAGTGCCTACTTAGTAGGTAGGTTTTGTTTGGTATAAGTATAGTAGTAGCTACCTAATGGTTTAAACCTCACTCGAAAGTGTGATTCAACTAGGAACAAACAGAGCCCATCCCTAGCACTAGATCTTGAATCTTGATAACTTTCATCGCTTGGCTGCATAACCCCCCAACGCCCCACGACCCGCCTCTTCCCCGCGCTATCATCACAGAACCCCGATCTTTGAGACAAGGACTAATATGGCTCTCGAGTTTGGGTACCGTCAGCTCTCAAACGATGAGGAACACTACAATGTAGAGTGTGATCGGTGTGCTATGCATAAGAAGGTTCGAAAGCTTCACTGGGTTGCTCACACAGTGAGCACCATAGCGATTATCTCACTACTGGCGCTCTTGATCAACTCTCTTGACGCCTCGCGGTTATTCGAAGTATGCTGGAATATGCACTATTACTACTGTCGGTGATCCATCGATGCTTGATTGCTCCTTATCAACCAGTTACCGGGCTAATTGTTTGTGCTACAGCGCCCGTAAACGCAGCTTTAGCCAATCGGCCTTATTTCACAACGCGGTTTAACGGTTCGCTCTGGTACGACTCACCATTTAAAGGACCACCAACACCTGTTATTGAAGAGGCTTGGCACTCTATTATGCAATATGGCTTAATTGCTGTTACCGCATTGGACTACGAGCGAGTCAATCATTCAACGCGCACAGCGGTGCAATTCCCCGCCGAGGCTGGGGGTGGTTACATGGCAACCACAGTCGGAACGCACCAACTGCATTGTCTACATTACCTCTGGCAGGATCACCACCGCGATTACTTCCCAGATGTACTCCGCAAGATTCAGGACGTACGAGAGATGTACGAGAGACATTACGAGCACTGCGTCGACATTATTAGACAAAGCATCATGTGTCAGTTTGATACGGGGTTGGTAACGTATGATTGGGTGCTGCAGCATCAGAATCCCACTCCAAACGCAAATACTATGCACAAATGTGTAGATTGGAATGCGGCGCAGGAGTGGCTACAGGAACGAGCTGTTCAAATTCCGGATGGCTTTGAATGGACGCAGCCCGAGGGTCAGGAAAGCCTTCCGTGGAATCCTTAAAAGTGGCTGCAGATAATATATTGCTGTAGACTGCAGAGTCGGAGTCAGAGTCAGATTCAAAGTAAGGCCGAAGTTTTCCATGATCTTGGAAGTTCTTTCATTGATTGGATGTGGATGTTCTTGATATAGACCCACCTTCATCGCTAGATCAGTCTATTTACGAGCCGCTTTTCTTTCCATACATAGTTGTAGTTATGTACCTGCCTAATCTACATAGTAATAGTGATTTCTTTTTCCATAAGCTTACCTACATAGTAGACTGTAGGTTACGTGGTATCCGGATGCAAGATCCCAGCTAGTACAAGGCTATAAGTGGAGACGCTGATGCTTGATTTTGAACTACATATAATACCTATACCTATAAACTTCAAACCTGTATCGATTTCTAATCTTTCCAACTACGTACATACATCTAGTCTATGTAGGTATTTACTCAATGCTGTACAACCCCAAAAACCAGCAGATGATCAGCCACTGCAAGTCATGCGTCAAATGAACATAACTGGATGCACCCTTATCAGAGCGGTGCAGTCAAGCTCCCAGCCTCATTCTGATTCTTTAGACGAGCTAGCTCCTGGCAAAAAGGACTGCGCTGTCTCATGATTGGCCCCCAGCGAATGAATGCGAATGGGATCGGTGTTAATATAATACACAAGCACCCTAGAAGTGTACAAGCCCATTCGGTACCTAAGTTTTCGTATAAGGGATACGTAGTCAGTGGGATGAGGATTGCAGCTAGGATATTGCGGGTAAAGACGCTAGATGCCAATGCTGATGCACTGTATATTCCATACGCATCTGTTAGGTAGTTGTTCAGTGCTAGAAAGGTGAGGTCTATGCCGATTCCAAGAGGTATACCGGACAATGAAGGAATAATCCAGTGGATTTCCGGTCGAGCTGTCCAACCCAACCAAAATTCTGATAGGGCGAATAGGGGACCTCCGAGGCAAGCCAGTGGGAGACGGCGGTACTCCTCACGCACGGCCCATGGCTTTCCGCTTTCGATACCAAGTCTGTGAAACCGGTCCCAGGCAACGAAAATTACAATGGCTAGGACGGCTCCAACACCGGTGGGGATGAACATCAAGGCTGAGACCCCATCTGACATTCCATATGTTCCCCTAAATATGATAGGGTAGACATTGAAATAGAGGAAGAATATGACATATTGATACAGGATGAATAGGTCTGTGAAGAAAACGAGTGGCTCTGATAGAATGCGAATAGGTCGAACGAGGATTGTTACATGTTTTCTGAGGCTGAATGAGGTCTGAACTGGTACCTGGGTGGTCACACGGTCCTTGGCGACTCGAGCATTGAGTACAGGCGCAAATGTTTCTGGCATGAAAAGTAGCATGGGCCAATTTGCAGCAGCAAGTATCGAAGCTATCCAAAATTGACGGTGCCAGACTTCGATTGAAGTAAATCCCGAGATGATAGGCCCCACTAGAGGACCAACATTGCTTGTGAGGCCCAACACTGTAACTGCCAGACCTCGAGGTCCCAGATCAGGGTAGATGTCACAAAACAGCCCGCCTGATACGGTCTGTGGTGCTGCCGCGCCACAACCGAGCATGAAACGGAAGAAAAGGAATACCGGCCAATTAGGTGCCCAGGCGCACCCCAGCGTGAATGCTGTGTAGATCCCGAAGGAAACTAGAAAAACGGGACGACGGCCTAAAGACTCAGAGAGCGGCGCGAAGATAACAGGTCCGAAGACTAAAAGTGGGATATCTATTAGAAGCAGGTTACCAATAACATTTGAGGGTTGCATGGCGTTCAAGACTGTTGTGTTACAACTGTAAATTAAGGAGAGGGGGCGGCGCCTCTGGGGTGTGGGAAGAGAAGGTAGTATTGTTAGTATTACTCACTATAGCCAACAAGAAACACCGCAACTGGCAACGGCTTTTGAAATTCGGAAGTGACACCAAAATGTGCATTCAGTGTTGGTGCTGCACCGCTCGGGAGCGACGAGCCGAGGGTGACGTTGAAGTTCAGTAGGATCACGGTTGTAGTGATGAAGAGCTTGCGTGCCTGCATGTCGTAGTATGTTAGTCCCTTATTTGGTAATCATCATCAAGGCGGCGAGAGCTTGCCGTGGACATGCTCGCTGCCAGATCAGTAGGAGCTGCGATAATTGGCGTGGCAGTCACGTAGACCCCTGTATTCAACGTTAGAGCTTCGGCATATAGACATGTAGGATCGAAAGAGTCCCACCTTCATCGTCCCCAGAACCTAAAACAGATGCTATTTTAGCAGTCATTGGGTCAGATGTAACAGAGAAAAGTGCAAAAATCTAAACTTCACAATCTTCGAGGCGACGAGTGGTTTTTGCAGATTTTACGGTACATGAATAGACACGTCTGATATCCTTTTATATATATGGTGTGTTTACCTACATATACCTACCTACCTAGGTAGGTATATATTGGCGCCTAGACTATGTGAGAGTCACCAGCAATGTAACACTCCATAATCGAATCTCCTCCTATCACTTGCTGTAATTCGTTCCAAGCCAAGTCAACCTGGCATAATATATATCATCACATGCCCTCAAAAGGAAAGACCGCCTTTGCTGTTGGTTACACCAACGCCCTTTTTCTGCCGTCTCTCCCTCAGGATGAACAAAGAATAGCATAGAGCGGAAGCAATTCCCAATGCTGCGACCGCCACGCACACAGAATACCCACGGTAATAGTATGGAGCATCTCGCGGTAAGAAGACGAATGGAGCCAGAATGCCGCCTGTGTTACCAAAGCTGATCATCCAACCAGAGCCAATAATTCGCTGCTTATGACCTTGGAGGTTCATGAGATACCAACATATGACGATTGGACCGGCACTGAATGCCCCCATACATACTAAGCATACCCCTGCATACTGCACAGAGAAATCCGCGTGTACAGACATCAATATCGCTAAGCCTGCGATGGCGAGAGAGCCACAAAATACTACGTATGGTAGTCGATTGTCCGTATGATCCGAGAGGTAGGCTAAAACGAGACACATCCCGAGGGCGGCTGCAAATGGCGGTACTGAATGTAGCTGAGTCTGTACCGTTGAGTACCCGAGTGTCTTGACGATGGTTGGAGTAAAGTATGCAAAAGCATAAACCGGAACAACAACAGCTGGTAAGGCTTAGTCCTGTATGTCTTACCCAAGATGCATGATTCAATTTGATGAGGAATACGGGATATGACTTACAGAAATACATCAGAGCACCGAGACAATTTTTCGGATCCTTCGCAAACTCGGTGAAATCTCGTCTGGTCATCACCGTGCCATCGGATACTGTCGCCACGTCCTCGCTGGTTTCGCGCATCACAAATTGCTTCTCCTTTTCAGGGAGCCATTTTGCCCCGCTAGGAAAATCGCTCACAAAGAAGAATGCTGCGATGGCAGTCAAGATGGTGAATATTCCTTCGAGAATGAAGATCCATCTCCAGTTACTCAACCCACGTACGCCATCCATTTCCGCGATGGCTGATGCAAGGAGCCCCCCAAAAGCAGAGGCGACGATTACAGAACAAAAGTAAAGAGTGAAACGCTTCTGAGACTGTTGGCGTTTATACCAGAAGCTAATTAGATAGAAACTTCCTGGAAAGATGCCTGCTTCGAACAAGCCTAGAAAGAAACGAGTTGCTAGAAGACCACTGTAGCTGCGAACGAAGCCCTGGGCCAACTCTACAACGCCAAAGCCAAGGATACAGAGAGAAAGCCATACGTGTGGCGTGAATCTCTTCATTAGGATGTTCGAAGGGATTTCGAAAACAATGTAAGGCACGAAAAATACGGCCAGCGCAATGTTCGGTTGCTGACCAGTCAACTCCAATTCCTGGGGCAACCTCATCGTGAGAGCATTCGAGATATTTGCCCTAGGTTGTATCTAAGTTAGTTACTAGAGCTTTCATTAGTTAGCACGGGAAGCTTACCGATCAAGAAACGCGGCAAGGTAAATTAGAAACAACATGGGCAGTACATGTAGATCTATTTTGCGCATGAGTTGTGTCTGTTCCGCCGGCGACAAGGAGTTTGCATCGGATACATCCGAGGCGGCCTTGGGACTCGTATCATCGTCCACTGGGTAGTTGAGTGAATTAGTCCGTGTACTACTACAGGTGCAGAATGATGTACCTGGATTACCCATTTTGGCAAATCTATATTGTGTGATGCTTTCTTGATATATTGAGCAAGGTAACGTTTTGAAGACGAATCTGTGTGTAGACTACAATAAGAAAGACCAACGGTAGGGTGGGAAATGGCCAACGTTAGAGGTCAATAGGGGCTTGCCTTCAAATACCCATAGATTTTCACAAGAGATCCCACTGTATTAATCTATCACCTGCAGCCCAAATTTATATACAGCTGAATTTTTCAGTAGCGTTACATTGCGGCTGTTGGGTACGAGCACATACATGCATCTAATGTCTCAGTTATTACAAGTACCTAATTTCTAGGTAGTACCCAGCCTTGCGAACCCCCCACGCGTAGGATTTGAAGTAATGTTGCATATTTAATCTCAAGATATTGCTATCTTTCCTTGTGTTACGCGAGGCGTTGGAATGCGTAATCTCTTCAGTGTAGATGGCTGCTTCGTGTTAAAGTAAGAGCGTGGGTAAATTTGGAATTCATTTTGATGGGCGATAGGGGCGTTAGGGGGCTTGAGTATACCACCCACACCCTTCATCTAATTTGTTGGCCGCATGCATAATGCATCAGTTGCTCACCTACCTGAAAGAGAGACGCCGACACCCCGATAAAAAGAAAAAAATACACTGCACCTCCATGACGAGCTGGAAAGCCTGGTTCGACAATGACGGACAAACAATATAGCATATATGCTTGGCAAAGCCTCATTGGAGCTTACGCGTTGACGAGGCTCTCATCAAACAGGCCTATGAATTCTCCGCTCTCCCTCTCTCCTTTCTTAAGGCCGGGGCGATCCACTTATCTCCCAAAGCCAAGTCTAACCACGTTGTGTAGTCTCACTCCAATATGACACCTCTCGCCTCGGAAGTGACCCCGGTCCCTTCACCTACTTTCACACCGGCTTTACAACCACCTCCTGGAGTGGTACCGAATCCCAACCATCCAGCTTCACTTGTTCGTCTCGCCGACATCGCTATAGGAATCTGTACCCCTCTTGTGACCATATTCTTTCTCTCACGCTCTTACGTTCGGTTCTATCTCAAGCGCGTATTCATTTTTGAAGATGTGATAGTGACGATAGCGTGGGCAGGCACGATCGCCTACTGCGGCATCATGAGAGCTACCATGTCCCATCATGGTGGCGAACATGGCTGGGACATTTCCATTTCTGAAGCACGAGACGCTGCCTATTGGTTCAACGTTGCCGCTATCGAATATGGAGCTATTGTCGGTGTCACTAAAACCTCGGTTCTCTGGCTCTATCGCCGTGTCTTCTCGCCTGTACGCTGGAGTATTTTCGACTTACTTATAGTTTTTCTCATTGTATTGATGGTTGGCTTCTATGGGAGCATCACTATTGTCAAAATATTTCAATGCAATCCTCGGGAGAAAATCTGGAATAGTTCAGTGCCCGGGCATTGCATCGAGATAAACTGGATCCTGAATATCAGCGGTGGCTTCAATGCCGTGACTGACTTCATGATTCTGTTTCTCCCCATATATGCCGTTAGAAAGCTACAAATGTCTAGATTGAAACGAGTATTCGTGGTACTGGCGTTTACTTTTGGTTTATGGTATGTATCTGTATTCTTGTTAGATACCCGGTATGCACGCTTATAACACATAGCGCACCTATATTTGCAACAATCGGCTTCGTAGTGCGGATTAGGAACAGCGACAATAAAGATACAACTTGGAAGCAGCCAGAAATCCTCCTCTGGGGGGCTGCAGAACTTGCTACTGGCAATTTATGCGCCTCCTTTCCCGAACTTGCAGTCCTATTCAAGAAAAGAGGACGCAACCGTTCCACGCCTCGTCGTCCAACCGATTCCGAGATCAGGCGCTGGAATGAAAGCAATCGTGGTGACGCCCGCGCACCGTCGGACCCTTATTTCCCTAAGAGTCTCATGAGTACTATATTCAGCGTTAAGAATGATGGAACATACATCGAGTTGCAAGAACAAGGCCACAATGTGCAAGTCATATCTACTGAGCAGACAAATAGTTCAGTTGAGAGACCTGATGATGGGGTTGTAGTGGTACGAAGTGAGGTTAGAGTTGATCACCGCTAATTATATGTATAACAGGATGGAGTTTATGAAGAGAAAATGGGTTCCTAACGCTCATTAAGATAACAGAAGGCTCTTGCCTACCTACCTAGTGTGTAGACACTGCTAACCTAAAATCAAGAACACCAGACAAACTATTTCTAGACCTAGGTATAGTTTGCACCATCTTGGTGGAACTGTCAATTTTAGTATAGGGGGTATGTTTTATTCTTGGTCTTGTATGTGGTTGAGTACCTAGGTACCTACTCATGGGTATCAATTTATGAAACCTCTCGCTAAGTTAGCGCTATAACGATTGATAGATAATCGCGGTATATTTGTCACTTTTACCCTTTCCAGGAATGGGAGGCGTCTTTGGATAGCAATTCAAAATCAAATTCATAGGGCCTTGTGGTTGTTAAATTCATTTACCCCATGTAGAGCATAGGTACCTACTTTTGTGAATAGATTTCTCATAAAAGCCATAATATCTATGGATAATTACTATTGGTTAATATAAATTTGAATATAAGGCCAAACCTTTTAGTTAAGAGATATTACCTAGGCATTTTGATTTATATGATTACGCCACAAGTATGTGAAGGTATAGGTGATCCTAATCGCTTGGCATAACAAGTGGAATAGCCTATCATATCTTTATCTACTTGAAGGTCGTATACCAAGATTTAAGGATCTATTAACAACAATATATGGCTAAAGAAGTTTTGTAATAAATATTTTCCACCGCCGTTTTCGACGACAAAATTAATAGCTCGCAGTATGTAACTTTTGGCCTCGTTGCGCGAGCTTGCTACGAAGCATCCATTTAGCTTTGACAAGGGAAAAGGGATATGGAGTATCATTGCCTAGAGTTATCATAGCAAGAAGATCAAGTAGGTCTTAGTGGTCCTCTGCTTTCTCTTTTCGATTTGATAAGGATATTTATAGTATCTATACATCTGGCATATCTTTCAGATAGCTTTCCAAGCCTTGCATCTCGATCCCGCGTTTCTTGTTAACCGTGCTCTCTATATCCCACGCAACCCCCTTTCCCACAGCCCACACGTTCGTGTACTTCAACATCCCATCATCGGGCCTCTCCCTCAGCTTCCCCTTCAAAAACTCCTCATCCCACACTTCCTCCGCCCACTCCCCACCAAACCTCCCCTTCACCAACTCAGCAACCTGTCTATACGACACCGTATCCCCGGCCACATACACAACCCCCTTCTCCCCCTCCCTCGGATCCAGCACAACCTCCGCAGCAACCCTCCCAATATCCCTCGCTGTCGTAACCGATAACCTCTTCTCCCAGCCCCCCAACGCCCTCCCCTTCCTCCCCTTTAAATCCACGACCCCGAACTCGGGCTTGAACAGAAAACTCATAAACAACCCCGTGGACACGATGACCCACTCGGTCCCATTTTGCCCTCTAAGCAGCGTCCTGACACCAAGCTGCTCATCGAATAAATCCTGCGCGCTGCCCGCGCCCACGATGTCGTAGTCGATGCCCCACTGCCAGGGCACGTACCTCTTAACGCCCGCCTCAAGCGCCGCCCTCGTAAGCTTAAGCTGGGTTCCCGCCGGTAGCCCGAACCCAGAGCACGAGACCACAGTGTGAAAACGTTTGAACATCGCCGCCAACTGGGCGATATCGTCGTTAGCCAGGTCACCCGGTTCGAGGGACGCGCCTAGCGACTCTAGATACGCGTTCTGTTTCCTCTTCTCCGGGTCCTGGGTCTCGATTGTGGATTTCCTGAGCAGGACTGCGATTTTCGCGGACCCGCGCTTGGGGTGCGCGGCCAGGGCTTCGAGGACGGATGTCCCGAGCTCACCGGCGCCGAGGATGAGGATGGATGGTGGGCTGGGCATTTAGAAGGTGGTTGTGATATGATATGTTCGTGTTTCGCTTTTGGGATTTGTGCTTAGATAGGCAGTATCATAGGTAATATCAACCCGATTTTAGATGAGTTATGGCGCTGTCCCCTTTATAAACTTTGCAGGAACCCGCTAGACAGGCATCCATGATGACAAATGAACACTGGGCCCAGAAAATCACTCGATAGCTTCATTTTTCTTACCCTGCAACGCAGGTATAGGAACCAATGAGAATTTGACTGAACGACGATCTCCAATTATCAATTAGTAATATACTTAGCGAAGACTATATAGAGTCGACTTAGACTTTAGGAGATAATAGGGGTTAGGCTCTTAGAGACCGCCTGAACTTGCTTAACTCCGGAATGTCTGGCTTGGCGGCCCGTAAGCGAAGACTTTGAAAAGCTCCATCTCATGATTTTTACAGAATTTCATTCAAGTATCAAAAGCAAGCATCGTGATACGAATTATAACATGACATTGATAAAACAAACGTAAACGTTTCTAATAGCGAAATACATTAGATACAAGAGTATAAGTATCTAGGTAGTAGTATTACTCGTTATATGGGGAAAACAATGCTTCTAACGTACGCCGCTAGCAAATCTACTTGCCATAAGCCAAGCCAAGAAACTAGCGGAACGCGCCGTACATGTAAGACAACACTCGATCATACAATCTGACCCATCCAAGACTCACCGTACACCACATTCACAGCTAGAATACTAGAATACCAACGTAGCCCCTCCCAGTACATGTGCTTTGCTTATCCCCTTAATCCAACACTCTACCTGCCACACCTGCGCCGCTCCTATCCTTCGTCTGTGTCTTCTTCAATGATCTGCCCAGTTGGATCTCGTTCAAGAAGCCGGCAGGTCTACCACCGCTGGGAGCACTCGGCATATCACCTGCAGCTGGTGGCGGAGGCGGGGGTGGAGGGGCTAGGCCTGGGATTGGGGGTGGCGGAGGCGGAGCTGCTGCAGGAGCTCCGAAGTCGGGCATAGGGGGAGGTGGTGGCGGAGGAGCCCCGATGCCTGCCTCGGGCATTGGCGGGGGTGGTGGAGGGGGTGCAGCTTCCCCTACGGGAGGTGGGCTAAATGGCGGCGAGGCCACGGCTGGCGAAGCGCCGGCGGACTGATTGCCCGTAGCGGACAGGGGTCGAGGAGGACCCATGGAACCGAAGAGGAGAGATGCCAACTGGGCGGCGCCAGCGGCAGGGCGTTCGTCATCTGAGTCTTCATCGTCCTCTTCGCTTCCAGAACCCCATTCGTCATCCGTGTCAGGTCTCTTCCGAGATGGTGCCGGTGCCTTGGCCTCCTGCGTTATCCGGAAGAACGGGTTGTTAGTGGAAACCTCTGGCTGAGGCGGCGGTGGGGGAGGAGCGGGAGCGGGAGCGGCGGGAGCCACAGCAGGTGCTGCTGCCGGAGACTCCGAGGACTGCGATAACATCCGGCGGTAGGGATTGCGACTCTCCGTTTCGGACGGTGGGCTAGTGACGACTGAAGGGGGTGAAACAACAGGCGCAGCAGGAGCAGGAGGCGGCGTAGCTTTACGTTCTAGTTCCTGGCTGCCGAGCTGGCTACTACCAAGAGTAGGAGTGGATGCTTGCGGAGTGATCTGCTGTGGGCCCTCATCGTCGTCAGAGGACGATTCTTCTTCCTCCATGGCTGCGAGCTGTCGCTGGAGTTCGAGTTCTCGTTGGCGGGCAGCCTCGATTTCGGCACGTTGAGCGGCTAGCTTTGCCTCTTTCTCCTTTGCTTCAGCCATAGCAGCCTTCTTTTTCTTCTTTTCCTCTTCCTTCTTCAATTTGCCCTGGCGCACTTGCTCTTCCAAGGCCTTGAGGCGGGCAGAAGCAGCGTCACGTTCCTTAGCGACTTCCTCTTCCTGTCGCCTAGCCTCGTCCCTACTTCAAATTAGTGAGATTGCTACAGGTCTGAATAGTAACATGTACTTACTCCATCTGTTGGGTAGCTCGCTGTTGCTCTTCATGTTCTCTAGCAAGACGCTCTTCCTCCGCCTTCTTACTAGCCTCTTCCTCTTCAGCCTTCTTTGCAACTTCTTCATTCCTGCCTCCTTTCCTTGAAGGCGGTGGAGGTGGCTTCTTAGCTTCCACTTTTGGTGCAGGTGGAGGCACGCCTTGCTCCTCAGCGATTCTAGCCTGCCGTTCGGCTTCACGTCGTGCATCTTCCTCTTCCGCTTGACGAAGCTTAGCAGCCCTTTCTGCCCTCTCACGCTCTATTCGCTGAGCAGCAGTTTCTCCTGGCTTCGAAGGCGCCTTAATACCAAGAGCTGCGAGTCGCTCAGCCATACGTTGTTCTGCCTGCTGCTTGATAAATGCGGCTCTTTCTTCTGGGGTTTTGTATGATGAATAGGAACCACCACTAGGGGCGGGAGACGATGTGGTGGGAGGCGTGGCAGTACGAGATGCCGACGCGGGACTATCAAATCGGGCTGGGGGCGCCTCTGCTTTAACGGGTTCGGCAGTTGGGGCTCGCCCACCTTTGCGATCTTGGGCTCGGATTCGAGCTGCCCTGCTCGAACGCTGCAAGTCGAAGATGAAATCTCGAACCTCATCCTCAACACCGAGAGCATCTTCCCATCTTCGTCTTTCGTGCTCGTTGGCAGAACTTTGACCGCCTTCCTTGAGGCTATCTTCGATGCCCCGCGAAAATTCACGGACACTATCTTCGACGTCCCGGACCATGCGCTCATTGTTCTCCTTTTCAGTTCTGACCTTGAGGTTCTCTTCCTCTAGTCGCTTCTGCGCATCGCCGTCATCATTACCGACATCCACCTTCTTGCCAGTCAGCGCGGCAGTTCTCTGCTGCATCATGGCCTTGGCTCTGGCCTTAAGGCGGTCCGACTCGGTTATCGACCCACCCGGCCCGGTGCCGATGATGTTGGAAGCACTTCCAGGATGAGCCTTCGCATCGCGCAGTCGGAAAAGTTCAAGTTTAGCATCAGCAATGGCCTTCTCTGTTTTCCTGACCTGAGAAGCCAACTCCGGGATTTTGTCGGTGAGATTCTGTAGTTGACGTTTAAGTGCTCTCCTTTCGGCTTCGGAATCGCCGCTCACCAAAGCCGCGTCAGGGTGGTTGTCAATATCATCCTGAATGCGTCGAATGCGACGGTATAGCTCCTCAGCTTCACGTCGATCACGCCTATCGAGGATGTCATCTTCCTCAGCAGCCGCCTCATCTTTGAAATCCATAGCGTCTAAGAGCACCTGTTTCTCGCGAATTTTCTTCCTTAATTGATCAAGAGAGAGTTCTTCGTTAGATGCCACAGATGCAGGAGATTCAGGTCGCGGTGAGGAATTCCCGATCCTACGACGTGCGCTCGATCGGTACCCAACATCATCATCATTATTCTTGAATACTGTCGCATCTTTACGCCCGCCACCATGTCCGCCAGCATTTCCCCTGAAGGAATGGCTCTTGAGGTAACTGACTCCCGTTTTCTGGGGGAGTAGAGCAGCTCCCGACGTCTTGCGGAAGTCGGACTCCTGGCTCAGCATGGACTTAATGGTGCCAAGTGATTCTGTGAGATTGCGCGTAGAGGGTGGCACAAGCTCAGGTGGCAAAACATTAGGAACGGGATAGCCATTCAACTTTCTGTATATCAAATGCATAGCAACGGCGAACTCATCAAGGTTGAGCTTGCCCTTGTTTCCATTATCCGCAAGGGTCCAGATGCGCTCAAGATCAAGTTTCTCAAGACCACTTTGACCAAAAATCTCAATGGCCTGATCGCCTCCAATAAAACCTTTGTGTAGACCATCCCATGCGCGGAATAACTGATCGTAACGAGTCTTCTCGTCTTTCGTAATAGCCCAAGGAATCACAGCGTTGCCAGATAAACCAGCAGTAGTGTAATTTTGCTGTTCGCGACCCGCTTGTGGCATCATCCGGGCTTGCAATGCGTCGATGTTAGGGAGCCCAGATGCTGGAGCATTAACCAAACCCCATTGTCCGGGCTTGCCGGTGGGCTGCGCATTTAGAGGAGCCGCGCTCGCAGGAGATAGACCACCAGCGAAGCCTGTGGGCATTGGTGGCATGGGAGGCAAGGGTCCGTTATATCCCGTCGGCTGGGGGTTATTCAACCCTCCGAGAAATCCGGTAGGTTGGGGCTGCATTGGCTGGCCGGCGAATCCAGTAGGCTGACTTGGGAAGCCGGTTACCTGTGCCTGAAGTAGTTGGGAGTTCGTCGGTATAGGCTGAGGATGTTGTATCGTGGGCGGAGTTGCAGTGTTCTGTCTAGTGAAGTCGGGCGCGTTGGTTGCGGCCCCCGAACCAGCCGCATCGTCGGCGATACTGAAATTGATGATATCGACCATGCTCGAGACTTCGTTTTTGATATTCTCAGGTAAATTCCCTGGGAGAGATTTACCTACAAGTTTTAAGTTACACAGGTACATTGCTAACGCAAACTCCGGAAAATGGAGTTCACCGGATCGAGTGGTATCTGCAAGTGTCCTATGCAAAGGTGAAGATTAGATAGTCGTCTTTAGGGACAGGACAGCGTGATACTATACCAGATATGCGATAGAGAATCACCATCTAATCTTGATCTCAATAGCAAATCTCGAGCCTTCTCCCCAGACATGGTGTTCTGGCCGTCGCCCACGGCTGACTTAAACAGCGTCTCGAACTTCGCTTGATCTTGAGCAGTAATGAAGGACAATCGGATGTTGGGAATTTTGTTTGTAGTCTTCGGAGCTCGACGACCTTTCGGCTGAGAATCGGAAGCGCCGCCGGTCTTGAAGGAGGCAGCCATGGCGCTGAAACCCGTCGGCTGAGGATTTATCGCTGGCGCTGGCGCTGGAGCCGTGGCTTGGGATGGGATCTGCGTAGTTGGTAAGGAAAACGAGTTTTGTTGCGGCTGCAGCTGCGGTTGTTGTTGCTGCTGGTTAAACTGGCTTTGGAATTGCGAAGGAATCTGTGGCACTGGAGGAACGCTGGATTGAAAGCCCTGCTGGACAGCAGCTTGGCCTGCGTACCCCGTCAACTGAGGCGTTTGCAGGTTCACAACGAGAGAAGACTGCGAAGGCATTCCTGTCATTTGCGGCTGTAAGCCTTGAGGGGTTTGGGAGCCAGGATAGCCGGTATATTGCTGAGTTAAGGGAGCCTGCCCGTACCCAGTGGGCTGCGGTGCGAATGGACTCGGCTGCTGTCCCGGCGGTTGTTGTGGTTGTTGTGGTTGTTGACCTGGGCCACCAGCTCCCATTCCGTATGAGTTGCCATACTGTTGCTGGCCTGGACGCAAGTTGTTGCTGCCCATAAACGAATTGGAATTAGCATACATGGTGAAGAAAAGGAGAAGTTCTTATTCAAATCAACAAAGGAACTTGCTAAGAGTAGCGACTGGATAAGGAGGCCCCAAAGGACCGAATAGAGCTCCTTGATGATTATGTTGAAGAATAAGAACAAGAAGCAAGAAATGGGTGTTGTAGATGACGAAGCTGTACTAGAAATCAAATAGAACTTAGAACTTGGAGCGGAAACCGAAGAATGAGTAGGATCCATACGGATAAGGAGTGGCTTGGCATAATTTGGTCAAAAACTTACAGGTTTACAGGTACCTATGTAGTACCCTGCGGGACCCTGCCATTGCCTCCAGGGCTAACACTTACCACTATTATTCGCTCCTGGCCACTAAAAGGAAGGTCCGAGGTGCCGATTTACGAGTGTACATAATACTGATGTACATATTGACCCAATTGCACAGATCAATTTTAGGGATTTTAGGGGGATACAGGGGGCTTTATTGAGAACAATTAGAAACTCAGCGGCTGCCTCACGTGCTGACGTGCATTAAACATCCACTCTGCCGCTATGATTTACTGCTATAATTGTGTCAACTTGTTGTTAATTCTCCGTCCTGACACACGATACAACAATACCCCAATACTAATGCATACAATGTCGCGATCAATGCCACTCTTGACAGGAACATATTAGTGTAAAAGCATATGAAATATGACCACGATGACCACGAATAGTACTTGAGAGCATGCAAGGAATAGGGTTGTACATAGTAAGGCACGTTCAAATTGGATAACATAGATGGATGTTCATACATTTTCAGGTCCACAATGGATCTATTCATTCGCACATGTCGCTCTCGCCACCATTACTATTTTCTCAACCCCAATTACACGAAATTAACATCCGCACACCATTTTCCTCCTTTACCTGGCCCGACAACTCCTCGGATAGTTATCAACCTCCTCGTAAGGCATTAGACGGTCAATACAATCTGACCAATATTCGCCTATGAGGGCTCCAGAAGTACTGTCTTTGCGGGCGGCACACTTGTCAAGCTGTAGACCCCTGTACTGTAACTCTCTTCACCAGAATTTACTGGGCAGACGAAGTAGGGAACTGGTCCGCATTCTTCTTAGCCCATCCCTTGAAGTCTATCTTGGTGGCAGCTGTGCTTAGAGCCCCCGACAAACCGTACTGGGTTGGGATACCTTCGATACGGTGCGTCGAGTTGATGTTCTTGACTAACACGATCTGGTAGCAAGTAGCAGTTCCCTGTCGAGAAGCGATGGTAGAAGCAGCAAGGAAGTATTCCCAGATCTATTATATGTTATTAGCAACCTAATTGAAAATTTGGTTAAGAGAATCAGTATCAAAAACTTACGCGGAACCATCGCTTTCCGTACTTAGCCACAACCTTCTCACGGTTGGCCAGCCAGTTTCTATACCAGCGCCACAGAGTCGCGGAATAGTGCACACCGATCGTGTCGAGTCCCTTGACTTCGAAACCAGCACCCTCAAGCCCACTAATAAAGAAGTCCAGAGGAGTCGACGCGTCGGCACCAGGGAAGACATATTTGTTCATGAATAGACCCCAGATAAGATCCTCGTATTGCCACGGCTTTCGAAGACCAGCAATTTGTAGGAAGAAGATACCATCGTCATCGAGCATATCGTAGACTTGCTTTAAGAAAGTACCGTACTTGCGTACACCGACGTGCTCGGCCATCTCAAGACAGGTGATCTTCTTGTAACCGCCCTCCGGGACGGGAATATCGCGGTAATCCATGCAGAGAATCTTGCTCTGCTCCTCGGGAATGTTGACGTTACGTAGGGCCTTGTTACCCCAGGCGGTCTGGTTGCGGCCAAGAGTGATACCAGTGACATGAGCGCCGTAGTTAACACTAGCGAATCGCGCTAGAGTGCCCCAGCCGCAACCAATGTCGAGCATCTTCTCGCCTTCCCTGAGATCGATCTTTTCGCACACGATTGCGAGCTTGTTGTCCTGAAGCTGTTCCAGAGTCTCCTCTGTGTTGATGTCTGAGATGACACCAGAAGTATAGATCATACGGGGACCCAAGAACCAGCCGTAGAAATCATCACCGCGGTCATAGTGGTCACGGACTTGCTCCTCGTCTAAATTATATTAGCCTTATAGTTCCTCGTTCTAATTGTGTGGTTTTTTTTTCTCTTACCTTGGCTTCGCGAATGCATGATGACCTCGGGCATCATGCCAAACAAGAAGTACTTGCAAAGGCCCCAAGTGAAACGGAAGCTTGCCCAGTCATGTCTGTATTCTAAGACCTCTAGGCAGTCGCCGTTGAAATCGACATCTCCGTCAAAATACATTTCGTAGAAGGTTTCCATGGGGATTTTGTTTCGGCCATGGTACTTGAGCTTATCAGATTGCCTCTTGAAAGTGAGATAGTGCTCGACCGGTCGTCCGGGATACTTGGCTTTCTCGTTCTTCCGGGGGCTGATGGCGGAAACGGTAAGCCAGAAAGCAGCCAAAATAGGAATGCTCGTAAACAGGGCAAAGAATATGGCAGTCTTCAGACCACCTCCGACTTTCCATGACAGGTAAAGCGGAACACCGCCCATTAGGGAGAAGAGGAGGACATTGGAGAAGGTTTCGGCTCCAGCGGAATCAGCAGGGAGAGGGCCATTCTTGATAGAAGGGTACTAGAGAAGGAAAAAAAAAGAGTAACCGTTAGCTACGAAGCAGAGGAATTTGGGAATTGAGTATGTGGCAGATGAGGCCAGACTTACCGAAGTAGTTCGTACACCGCACTCCTCGAATTTCTCGAAGGTAGGGGTGGGAGCTTTGGGAGTTTCGATGAATTCGAACTCGGACTCGCTCCCGTTAACACTATGAGGCTTCGACATAGTGAAGCTTTTTGCAAAGCTCTGAGACAACAGACTTTGCAATAAACTTCTCTTTGTCTTGGGGGAAAGTTAGTGTTAGGGGAAGAATTTGTGGGATAAAAAGGACAAGATAGTCGATTCGTCTTGCCCTCGAAGGGGGGTGGTTAGTTCCTTTAGGTAACTTTCCTTCTTTCCCACTTTCACACTTAATCGCAGACCGCCGCTCTTCCTGCTTCTCCAAATTCGATAATCCTTCCAAACTTTCTTTCAATTGGCCTCTGTGAGTGGCTGGGACCCTTAAGCTAGGGGGTTAGAATGTGCCGTTCCGTTGCAATTACGGTGGGTCTACAAAGCTAAACCCCCACCTAGCCAACGTCAGCTAGCGTTTAGGCACCTGTATTTCCCAGGTATCTACAATTCAGCACGTGTTAACATCCATGAATGAGCCTCTAGGAGACGAATAGGAGTAAACCTCCACGCTTTGCAATGGATGTCTCACATAATTATCACATAGCATTTGATGTGTGTACTAGGTATGATGTACGTTGGACACAGGCAGCAGGATAAACATGTATAACGTTTGCTTAATCACATCGGCATTTACATAAACTTGCGTAGACTGTTCAAGTATGGAGAGTCGGAGACATGCACGCTGAAAGGGATCCGCGGGGCACGAGAAGGAAACGGTAGTTGTATACCTACCTCTACCTAGTAGTAGGTATGGTATATAGAACACTTGGCAGTTCAATGTTATTGCCCAATGATAACATCTTAACTAGTATGGGTATAGGTATCTGGACACCAAAGATCCATGTCTGCTCAAGTTTTTTTTTTGGTATATTGACGCAAAGACCCAAAGGCCAGATACTAATTGATAATAACCCACCTCATATATACTAAGGGCTTGGCGGGAAGACCATCCTCATCAATAAGATCGGTCAACAATTTTTCTAAAATACCTACTAGTACATAATACCTAGTAATCAAGCTAGATGACTAAGGGGTAAGGTTTTACTATACTCTACTTTCCCATAATGATTACCCCTATATTAATATGTGTCTCTAAACAATTGATGGGTAGAATATAACTGCCTGTGCGTACCCAGGTAGGTAGTGGAGGGGAATAGTGGGATGTCGATGGATTAAATCAATCTCAGCTGTTGATGCTTGACAGGTAGCGTTGGCGGTATATATATATATATAGGAGGTATGTTGGGAACAATCCAAACATTATTCCCCGCCGGTGCAACCTTTCTGATTCTAAGTTATCGACCGTAGAGGTGCGTAGAGGTTGTTTAGGTAGAGTTGGTAGCTCCTTACAATCTCAGGAGACGAATAACGCGGACCGGCTGAGGCTATAGTAATGGTTAGCTGTCCATAACGTTGCTCTTACTCTCAGGATGTCTGGATATAACCAGTAATTTATCATAAACACTCAATAACTTCGTCTTCGTTTGAAAACGTCTAATAGCCGAATGTTAGCGTCAAGTTTTGATGCCGTACTGGAGGTATTGCATTGATGATAGCTACGAACCACATTCTCTAGCAACTTAGCCAAACAAGGTGACTTACAATGCCAACTGCTATGAGGCCTAGAACCCCCTGGAGAACTTGATTGTCCTTGTACCTCAAATTCCAAGCCATATTCCAGCAAGAGTCGTAAACCATACCACCATGTTCGATTCCGTCTAGAGTAACTTGAGCTGGTCACATCATGGCGATCGTTTCTGATACTGCAGGCTTGCGACTTGTGGATTATGCGATAGATCGAAGCTTGGTGTATAAGGGTGGCGACGAGACAAGCCAAACGCCATCGAAATTGATAGATCATAAACTAAAATATTCAGCGTCTGGAGCCTCGGTCGGAATATCTGTAGCTGGCCCGATCTCGGTCATGACGACTATAACTATCATTATGGTTGCGATCTCGTCGTTCGCGCTCACGTTCAGATTTGTAGCTGCTGCCGTGTCGCGATTCGCGATCTCGTCTTTCTTTTTCCTTGTCTCTTCGATACTCATCTAGACGAGGCTTTCGTTCACGATGCCCGTGTTTTTGAGCTAGTTCGCCTTTCCGGATTTCTTCGTCGACTTTCGCCCCGAGGCCTAACAAATTAGGCCGCTTCTTGACCTCTTTGGGCTTGGTTCCGCGCTGTTCGCCATTCCAACCCATACCACGAAGCATAGCAGCCCCAAATTCCCCCTCGGGTATCTGATCATATTCTTCGACGGTTGATACCTCGGCCGCCTCTTCCATTCGACGGCGGTAAACATCTAATTCGGAAGGGGTCTCGGGAGTGTTGCGTGCTGACGTGCCTTCGATAACGAGATTTTTTGCAGACTTTCTCTTGCCGAGAAGAGCGTCCATCGCGTCTTTGTCGTCGCTCGGCGATACCCTAGGACTTGCGTTTTGAGGAGTCTCCTCGGAATCTGATTCAGTAGATTTCTCTCGCTTTGTATGGCCATCGTCAGTCTGCTCGGCATCGATAGGTACTGGCTTCTTCGTTGTATTCAACCCCCATTTAATCTGACCATTTTGATCGGCTGGTACTGTTTCTTTGAGGTCGCTAGGCTGCACTTGCTTGGACCCCCGAGCTTGTGTCTGTGCCTTTAATTCCTTCTTCCAGTCACGATCTTTATGGCCGGAGATCACGTAAGGCACAGCACCGCGCTTAGGTTTGTCCGTTCCTAACTTCTGTCTCTTAACTTCCGAATTATCCGAATCGGATGATTCTCCACCAAATGTGGTTATAGCCTCATGTCTCCCTCTGGTTTCTTGGTCACTCTCGGAGTCGGAATGAGAGTCAAAAGTATGATTGTGCGGCTGGGCTCGGTGACGTTTACCCAAAGTCGAAGATGGTTGCGCGCGGGTCTGACCTTTGGATCCGTTGATCGGCTTCGATGAAGACGACGATGCGCCAAACTTTATGGCTATCCGTGGGGCTTGGTTGGACATCTTCGCAATTGAAAATTGACACCGCTAGCCAGTAAAGAGATGGTTGTCTGATGGGATAGCGGTAGTTGTTGTAGTTGTTAGGTAGAAACTCGATGTTCGAGAATATTACCTAAAACAATGAGTAGGTATTGAACGCTGAAGGTGTGGCTGTGTTACCTTCCTGAGTTCAAAAAGTGGCTTGATAAAGTTGACTAAGTCATAAACTGCTAGGAAGTTACAAACGGTCCTCGAAACCTTGAAAAGTTTAAAAGCTTAGGACATTTTTATTGTACCTAGAAAATTAATTAGATTGATAGATTGATAGTCGGAAATCTGAAGTTGGCATGAAATTATAATAATGGGATATTTGGAGATTTTCTAATTCATCATTAACTTGAAATGATTCAAGTTAACCTCAATATATATGTACATAAAATCACAAAATATCACAAAATTAGCATATGTTCACGCATATGGAAGGAGGGGCAAAGGACGATTGCATCTATCAATGGATGGGTTACATAATGGCAATGGCGGTGGTTGCTTCCTACTTCGACGGACCAGACCAAGTGAAAGGAGGTACCTAGGAGGGAAAATTTAGGTACCCGGCAGCTGCTAGGGACTACTAGACAAGTACACTGTGCGCTCGCGCCTACCGAATATTAGGCATCTTTATTCACTAAATCAGTAATTGTACCTACCCTGTATACGCTGTATAGACCTGTATGGACCTGTAATAGTGGTGGAAATCGTCCCTTAACAAAAGATAAAAAATTAATACCCCTTCACATTCACCAACACGACGACCAAATTCAATTAGTACACCACAACGCCATCCTTTCCATCAGAAATAAAAGCTGATTTCGTCTCGGGTAACTCCATTAAGACTGGAGAGACATCCGTTTTTATGTAAAACGGATGTCGCCGTGGTCGATGCTATGACTGAGGTCGTACCCGGCGACCGCACCAAGCTTCTGCAATTAAAGCGGGCAGAATGCAGGTGAGAAATTACAATATTAAAGTAGAGCTAATCGATCCGATTCTAATGATATAAATATTAATAGTGCGATCGCACGGTCAAGGAAGAGGAAGTTGTGTGTATTGTATGCCGTCGCTACCAGTGCGGATGGCCTCCCTCAGCGAAGCTTCGCCGACCCAGACGCGCTCCCGAGCAACCCTGCCGAATCGCATTTTCTTGAAGGCTCAGATATATTGCAGTATGTTGAAAAAATCTTAGCATTTGGATCTCGACGAGCACTAAGTCGCGTTGGTCGCGTTTTGTGGTGTTATTGGAAAAGTTCACGATGGTTTTTTATTTGCTAATATTGAATTTAGAGGAAGAAAACTTAACGAGTTGAATATTCCTGCACGTCCGCGAATTCGATCAGAATACCCTCAAGTCTCACAAATTTCACCAGCCTCACAAGTCTCTCAAGTCACTAAACCGGGAGAAAGCTTTGCTCCAAATGAGAACTCCCATCCTACTACTGTACATAAGAAAGATGCCACTACTATTTCACGACCCTCTGTACCTTTGCCGTCCCCTTCTATACCACCGCGACGAGAAGTTGGCCATGGCAAGACCGATACTCCTCCTGCAGCCTCCCAGGCTCAGGCTGTCCAGCCAGGTTCCGAGCATAGCTTGAAGCCTCCCCAAGCACCGTGGCCTACTACTCAACCTACAACTCAATCTACGCGTCTAGATGCACCTGGTGTTCCTGCATTAGGAAACGACCAATCCCAACAAATCCGATCTGACCCTATAGTCGGGCAGACGAATCTGCCTCCTAATGATCAGCCTAATGGGACACCCAAGTATCCGACGAGCTTGCCTACGACGACGCCTGCTTTGCTTCAAAAGCAGCCCATTCAACCTCCCGCCAACGAACAACGACAGCCAAGTCAGGTTGACGGGTCCGCCAATGCGCCACGACAAGATTCGCGTGGAGATCCCATGGAGCTCGATGTGACTCCGGTTAAGAGGCTTAAGCTTGAGGAGAATACTGCTAGAGGAACCGGAGTGCAGTCAATGCCTCTACCAGATACAGGTCGTGCTGCTGATGGCTTGTCATCGCTTCCCACTAGCACGGCAACGACTTCGATCACACCCTATGTGCCAACTAACAAAAGTCCAAATGGCGATGTGGTGCCATTTGCGGCGGGCAAAGAGACTAATTCGACGGGAATGAAAGACATGGCGTCGATAAGACACAATTCGCAGAACGGAACCCTTTCTGGATCGGCTGTGGCTGGAACATCCGAAAGCATTCCGGCGGATAAGGTCAGGATGCAACCGATATCGCAGCCAACCAATAATGCAGCGAAGACGCCAATTGACAGCAGTAGAGATCCAAATGCTGCAGCAATTACGCCGACACAACCACCCAAGACGTCTCCGTCTACAGCATGTGTCCCCGTACCCGTACCCGTACCCGTACCTGTACCCGCGCCCATGCCCGCAAGTACTGTAACAGCAGATGCCCAGCAGCGTACTATTCTACGGCAACTTCCACAGCCTCTACCGCCTCCACAACATCATTTGCCTAGTAGTGAGAATGCCCGTGGTCCTGTGATGCCACATGTAAGGGGTGATCAACAACAGCCTGATTCTGATTTCCGCAAAAGAATATCTAATCTCAATGGCGATGTTGCCCGAGGTCCCATGCAAGACAAAGCCATGCAGAAAGAAAGTCCGGTGGCTTCGGTGGAGCATACCGATCCTTCTCGAATCATGTCACAAATACGTACAGAAGTGAAAGAATCTCAAGAGACCCAAACTACTCAGGAGACCAGCCGTTCGCCGACGCAACTTCGGTCAGATCATAGACGGACCAGTAGTCCCACAGGAGTTGCTCGACAGAAGCCAGTGTCCGAGATCCTGAGTGAACCACCGAAGGTACTGGACGATGCAGAATCCGGTCGCACCACCTCGGTAGTTCCAATCGAATCTTCGAAGAAACGCTCAGAATTTCAGAGAGCTAAGCTTAAGGGGAAGGGCAATCGATCTATGGTTGTTTTTGGTAAACAGTCTAAAGGTTCAACAGATTCTGGCAAAGCTCTCATCCAAAACCGTCCTGAGGCTGGCCAGATGGCTAGTGACGATTACTTCACAGCCCTATTCGTGCAGGCCTTTACCTCAAACTCAAAGTGGATGAGACCTCTCGACCAGATTTTGCATCAAGCTCATAAAACGTTATCCACGTCAGACTCTTATACACATATCTTTGACAATCAAGCTTGTAAGGTACTTAAGAGAGTTTATCACTTACAGCATCATAATAAGTGGTCTCTGCGCCAACCAAAACGTTGTCCTGAGCCCACGCGCCAACCTTGTCATTGGGATGTTCTGCTCAAGGAGATGAAATGGATGAGGACGGACTTTCGCGAAGAACGAAAATGGAAAACGGCAGTTGCTCGAAATCTCGCCTATGCTTGTGCCGAGTGGGTTTCCTCCTCGGTAGAAGATCGCAAGGCCCTGCAGGTGAATGCTGTTATCCCTCCACTTGTCCTCGTGGACGATAAGGAAGTCGCCCTTAGCCATTTACAGGACCCAGAAAATCAGCCTACACCAGACCTTATTCCATCAGCTGACACAGACTCACCTATGGAGCCGGACGACGAGCCTCACGATGGTATCATCGATACGATAGCACCTTCGGCCATTTTTGCCCTAGAAAACGATGATGTGGTATTTACGCTTCACCAGTCGGCCAGCGCAGATCGACTCCTCGAACAGTTACCGATGTATGGATCGCCGCTTGAAGTTCCTAAATTCAATATTACTGCACCGGAGTACGACCCAGACGCTTCATGGAGGCGGCCCGCGCTGCCGCTAAGCAGGTTTGTAGAAGGTCGGATGGAACTCACGCCAACAGAGCCTCCTAAAAAACGAAGCCGCTTTCATTATGCACAAGAAGACGATGAGGACGAGGAAATAGTTTTCGACCAATCTAGTAGCAGTCAACCTCAATTATCGCCACTAAGCACCGACGTAGCTCTATTCCGACCAGAGAACAAGAGCTTCCGGGATAGACTCCACGCTGGGCATCAATTCCGTCCGCCTAACGAGCATACCATGCCCTTCCAGTCATTTTACGAGTCTCGTAGTCCGTCTCAGTGGACGCAGCCAGAAGATGACGAGCTTAAAAGTTTAGTGCGCGAGTATTCGTATAATTGGTCTCTGATATCTACCCTCCTCAGTGTCAGATCTATCTTTAACTCTGGTGCCGAGAGACGAACGCCATGGGAATGTTTCGAACGCTGGGTTATGCTCGAGGGACTCCCTCATGATATGCAGAAGACCCAGTACTTCAAGCTATGGCAAAGCAGGATTGAGGCGTCGCAGCAAGTCATCCGACAACAACAGCAACAAGCACAGCAGCAGCAACAGCAGCAACAAGCTAACTCCAATGGTCCTATCACACCCATACCTAAACGACGTTACAACGTCCCGCTAAAGGTCGAACGACGACGAAACCAAAGGCATCTAACAATGATAGATGCGATGAGGAAGCTTGCTAAAAAACGAGAAACTGCATTACAAAAGCAGCAACACAACGCTTCGCTTGCAGCTATGAGAAAGACTAATGAGACCCCTCAACCAAGAGCACCAACGAAAACACCGAGAGAGTACAGTATTATGCGATTTGAACGAGATCAAGCCATGGCCGAAAGACTAGCCGAGCGGATGGCCCAACAGCAGCGCCATGAGGCTCAGCGTAGGGTATGGAACCCCGTCCCTCTCTTCTATAACTAAATAAAATGAAATAAAATAAGGCTAACCATTATTGCTAGGCTGCCATACAAAGGGCTCAGCAAGGACAAGTTGCGCAGATGGCAGTAGCCCAAAATGCGAACCAGCTCTCGCAGAATAATCCTCAGATGGCAGCTTCCCATCCTCACGCCGGCATGGCTCGTGTCAATGCTCCTAATCAAATCTCGATCAACGCTCAAGGACGTCCACGAATGGGAATGCATACCCCGAATGGCAACAGTACTCCCAATCATATGGGCGGTAGTCTTGTCCCTCCCATGCAAATGAATGGTACCTCGCAGGTACAAATGCCTTCCGTAAATGGGCAACCACGGATGGCGATGCCTACTACCCAGCCAGATCTCCAGCTATTGATGCAAGCACAGCAAATATCCGAGCAACAGCGCCGCTCTGTCCAAATGCGGCAGCAGCAACATCAGCAGCAGCAACACCAACAGCAGAATCAACAACAACCCCACCCAGCTTCACAAGGGAACGTGCCTTTGCAGAGCTCGCCGCCTGCCATGCGAGCTGCCGCTATGAATGGACTGAATCAAAAGAACTACCTCAACAATGCCCAGGCACAGGCAATGATGGCTTCATTTAACTCTACAAATGGATCAGGGATGTCGACACCTCCCGCTCCAAATCATCCTATGACGTCGCAGGCAGGATCGCCTCGACCAAACGCAATTACACAACAGACGCATTCAACGCACCAGACATATGTCTCGCAACTTCAGGCTATCGAGACTCATATTAGACAAACACAGCCTAATATGACACAAGATCTCGTTCGCGAGACGGCAAGGAATTATTTGAGCATGCGTCAAAATAGTCATAGCATTGCGCAATCTGCCATGAACGCCGCAGCAGGTGGATCAGGGCATGCTGCTGCTGCTAACGGCCCGCATCAGTACGCTCAACTCCTGCGAGCTCAGCAACAACAACAAGCTGCTGCCGCCGCTGCCGCACAGGCTCAGCAGGCACAAGCTCAACAAGGGGCTCAACAACACCAGCGCAACTCTAGCGGAAGTGCAACACCCACGCCGTCGCTGCCGAAATAGAGCTCTGTCGCTGAATTGAGAAGAGGAGGTCTGTAGTAGAGAACAAGACTCCCTGATGATTTTATCGCAACTTGGACAGGGCTGAAGGAACAGCCAAAAATAGGGCTATAATCGTCCTCGGCTGAGATCAACGAATTCCACGTCGCGTCTTGTAAATATGTGCTGCTTCAGGTAGTAACGTGCTCCTACGCAGACAACCTTTACGTATGAAAAATAATATTCATAAAAGAAGACCATGAAAATCCTCATCTCATGTGAATATATTAAAGACGACGTCTAATTGATCTGTGTTGCTCCCATTACAATATATCTTCCTTTTTTCATTTGTATTGTGCAACTATCCCTATTTGTCTTTAACCGACCAACCAACATTGGTAAGTGCATATGCAGGGTCGGGATCCGGAACTTAAAGTTCCAACATTAAATTTTTGTTCCACAGTAGATGCTCCACTTTAAAATGGAGTCCACTTTATTTTTTTCCTTGCCTCGAAACTGTAGAACGAGTATAAGAATTTTTTATCGATGAGAAACGCAACAGCAACAGCCAACCTCATACAACAACACAATGGGCAAACGAAAGCGCACAGATGGCGCCCCTCCTGGGCCGCCGGAAAATAGGGCAACTGTCATTGCAAAGAAAGCTAAAACATCCAAGCTATCAACGACCGCAGCCGCAGCCGCAGGAGGCTCGTCTTCAGTAACCGTCCAAGTCGTCACAGGATCCTATGATAGGATTCTTCACGGATTGACCGCTACGATTTCAGCCGATGACCAAGTCGAATTTGCAGATACTTTTCTGTTCAATGCGCACAATTCAGCGATACGATGTCTAGCTCTTTCGCCGCCGTCAGCGCCAGAGCCTGGCAAACTGCAGAAAGTCATGCTGGCCTCGGGCAGCAGCGATGAACGGGTCAATGTATATAACATTTCAGCACATCCCCCAAACCGCAAACACCAAGACGCCATATCGTCTGTCGCCCCTCGAAGAATCTTAGAGAACCCAAAGAATCGAGAGATTGGCACGCTACTACATCATTCCTCTACGGTCACAAAATTGTCCTTCCCTACGAAATCCAAGCTCATCTCCGCCTCCGAAGATTCTACTATAGCTGTCACTAGGACCAGAGATTGGTCTTTGCTCTCATCTATCAAGACTCCCATACCGAAGCCCCAAGGTCGTCCGAGTGGCGACACAGCGCCGCTAGGCTCCACGCCTGCCGGTGTCAACGACTTCGCCGTCCACCCAAGTATGAAGCTCATGATCAGCGTAAGCAGAGGCGAGAGATGTATGCGACTATGGAATCTTATGACGGCGAAGAAGGCAGGTGTGCTCAATTTCAGCCGAGACATGCTGCAAGATGTAGGAGAAGGGAAACATGCCTCAGGGGAAGGTAGGAAGGTGATATGGGGCAGCACCGAAGACGGTGATGAGTTTTGTGTTGGTTTCGACAAGGACGCCCTGGTTTTCGGCATGGACAGCACACCCAAGTGCCGGGTCATGCCAGAACCGAGGAGAAAGATACACGAAATCAGCTACGTTACGATAGACGCAGCGAACGACTCGTCGATGTTAGCCATCTCAACCGAGGATGGGAGAATATTGTTCTTGTCTACAAAAAGTGAAGATTTAATCTCAAGCAAGTCTACGGAAGAGAAAGAGAAGAAATCATCACTACCAATAGCCAAGTTAATCGCCCAAGTTGGCGGGAAAGATGCCGGCGTATTGGGACGAATCAAGGACTTCTCTATAAACAAGATACTCAACAAGGGTGGAGACGAAAGCTTGGTCATAACAGCTGGGAGTAGTGATGGCAAGGTCCGCATCTTCAAGCTCGGTGTTTCAGAGTTGAAGAAGGCGAGGAAATCGAAAATCGCACCAACAGTAGGCAAATTGTTGGGCACCTACGAGACACAGAACAGGATAACGTGTGTGGAGGCTTTTACAATGATACCCCGACCAGAAGGTGTAGAGGATAGCGAGGATGAGTTAGAAGATGCATCCGAAGATGATAATGACGATGAGAACGACGAGGAATGACGGAATCCACGAGCACTGACAATACATAATGTTTCAGGATCGCAGGAATGGCCAGAACCAAGTTTTAAATATTAAATGATAGACATTGGGCGACAAATAGCTCAAAGTGGTTTATATTCTCGAATTCCGGTCATGACGATAGCACGTGCTATGTTACCCTTAGTAATCATAACTACTAGGTACCTAGGTCGAATCTTTGATGTTGCTTGTGAACACGGATTGAATTTAGATATAATTGGCTGAGACATGAAACCTGTATTAGCAGAAACTATTGGGTAAAAACGTGGTGTGTCATACAACATAGAACATCCATGGATGGGATATTAAAATGGGTGTACAAATCGGCGAGCAATGCGACGAGTAATAAAGCAACGAAATCCGTATCTCGGGTCGGTCGGGATACACGAAGCATGCGTCCAAGCCCCAAGCCCCAAGCCTCCATAAGACCCGATTTCCGTACGGGAAGGATTTGCAAGTAAGAAAATGCACGATGGTGTCACATAAAGAAAGCCACGACCATGCATTTTAATGGATGTATGGACAGCATGGGGCAGCCGGCAGATCAGCCGGCCAACCAGGAATTCCATCTTCTCCATTTGTTCCATCTCATGCTGCAGGTGTTACAGTGCGGCAGCCTTGAGAGGTGTCACGATGGACGGAGCATGTGATTCCAAGCCGAACCAGGAACTTTGACTTCGGGTTCGCTAATGAATTTGACGAGAAGGAAGTCGCCCTGAACACCCTACCATCCGCCCACCATTCCCGGAAAGAGTCTAGACTAGGGGAGAGCTAAGACTAAAAGCTTCCAAGCTCCCCAACAATGCACCATTGGAAGAGGTGCTGAAAGTCAGCATTGTCAAATACGTACCTAATAGTCAATATTGGATTTTGATATTCGTTCCATTATGGATATAATGTAATAATGCAATGCATTTCATGTGACTCTTGGAGTAATGACGGATCAGGTATTATCACGGCCTATCATGAGGGGGGACATTCAACCCACCTAAAGCTTATACATATACGAACATGAAGTCGCAAATTCAAATAGTATACACCTACTAGGTATGCATTCATGGATGTATTATATCAAATGTATGATAGGCCGCTGCATTCGGCATTATCTAGCACCTCTCTTGCCGGCTTTATAGACTCGTCAAAATTGGAGACATGTGAACTTAACAAGGCAGCTCGACATAAATGGATAGAGTACCTAAAGATACCTACGTGCTCAGGTACCTCTACATATAAACCTACGGTTTTGCAGCTCCGCTATAACGCGGACACTGCGCGGAGCACCTGCATTTCAGTAAGTGCGGGGGAACCAAAATTAGCATGTGCCACTGCCAATCAATACCTAGAATACTTCCAGGATTAGATTCAACATGTACCTTTACGTGTACCTGCTCAGACTCCAGAGCACAGGCAAGTGCTCCTCATCAAATTCTCTTAACATCAAAATCGCCGAGATTCAAAGTTCCTCCTACTAGATCTTCTTGTTCTTCTTCCATTTCCACTTCCACTTCTCTCCACCAATATTCAACCCTTGCCACATATTCACATCCATCATACGACAAAATCTCATCTTGCATGATACATATAACTGGCGTATTTACTCCTTACCTATATATTGCCTAGAGGCTATTAACTTAAATTCTTTGCCGACTTGGCGCCTACACGCAAAACGACCACTTAGTTGCAAGCAAGTAACCGTCGGCCAACCACCAGATCGGAATGCACAAAGTTTCGTGAAACAAGATCCAGTCACGACCCATCCCTCCTTCAGATAGGGTTCCTGTACTCGTCGACCCAGTGGCCAGCCAATTGGCCTTATATATAGTCATTTGTTTTAGCCACGCGGCAAGCAAATCCAAATCTTCTGTCCTCGATTTCTCGCTTCCCTCCATTTACACCACCAACACAAACAGACGACGCTTGTTTATATGCTTCGCAACCCTACTTCCCGTCTTGTTTTCGTCACTTAAGTTGACTTTCTTAATACTATATTATATATAGAGCGCTTGGTATCAGATATTATTTGGTCTTCGTCTTCGCCATGTCCGATTTTCAAGGAGACGGTGGACCTCCCTTATTGCGACCCATTCCTCGCCGACCATTTAACCTATACAACAGAGAACCTACTCCCCCAGAAGATGAATCTTTCGTTCCCCTTTCTACGAACTCGGGCAACAACTCCTCGCTTAATCTGGATATTCTAAACTCCCGACTCCTCGACCGGAGGAATAATGGTTCCGCACCCGATTCCGCTTCGATTAGCCGCGCCCAGTCCGCGCTCGACATAACAGGCTCGACACTAATGGGCATCTATAACCAAGCGAACTTCAGTAAGGATAAGCTCAACTACTTGGGCGTGGATGAACCTGGTACACCCTGGGGAACCGGTGCAGAAACACCCGCTAAGAGCGTGACGACCGACAGCCCGCACTACGAGCTACAGAGGGAGAGAGCGCAGCCAATTCGGCGGCGATCCTCACTGCATACAGCAATACGTCCACAACCCTTGTCCGTCCCTCAACGTACAGTATACCTAGGGTCACGAGGTCTGTTTCTATTTGGTCTAGGTGTGCTATATGGGATGCTAGTCGCTCAGCTTAAGGATAGGCGGCAAGCTATTGGGACGTTTCAGATGACCGGTGCGCTGAACAGCGCACATAGTAGTTATGATTTTGGAGGGTTGACATTCTGGGGCGTGTCCGCGGTTGTCATGGGCAGCTTATTACCATGGATCGACGGTGTGTGGGAGCGAATTATCGGGGGTACCGATGCGGCTGTCGAGTCTGCCGTAGACCACAGTATGGGTGGTGACATTGCAGAGAAGGGGCCTGCTACATCTACTGACTGGGCGCTTGCGGTAAGAGGTATTGGGGCTTTTGTTGGGATCGCTTTTGCCATCGTAGGTCCACCTTTCATCCGAACACCAGGAGCACGTCTGGGCATGTCATTAGGTCAGCATTTACTAATAATGTATACAGAGAAAGCTGCCGTGGGACTCAACTTTACAGGTCTCACTTACGTTGGCTCTCGTGAACCCAGTTCTCTGGTTCCTAATTGATCGATCAATGCCCGGGTTTTTACTATCAACCACTGTCGGGATAGGCGGGGCTACAATATTAATGGGATTAAAGCCAGACATGGTACCAACTCCGGCGAATCCCTCAGCCTCCATGTTCCCCGGGTACAACGCGCAGTACGATAATACGACTGGAGGGTTTTCCCAGCAGCAACAAACACACGAACTTGTCTCTTTTGGCGGGCTGACGATTACCCAAGAAAAGTTTGGCACAGTCGTTTTCATGATGAGTATGTTGTTCTGCTGCTGCGTTTGCTTCGGGAATATCGGCCGTTGGATTGCTTTAAACCGAGGTACAGCTACGAGGGGCAGGTGGGCTGAGAGGCGGTAATTGAGTGCCAATAGGTCGCTCGTGTGATACAGCGCGTAACCGTGTGATATAGCGGGAAGGATTGTGTAACAAGTTTAACAGCGACGGAAGAAAGGCCAATAACGGAACTACCGCATATTTAAAGAGGACAAAAAAAACAGGAAGATTCCCAGCGATGAAGGAACAGCTATTTTTATGTTCTCCAAAAAGGTGACTTAGTTGGTTGATTGGACTGGCCTAATTTGTGTTTCTAATCAGATCTCACGATGGGTTTGAGCGGGCTTGGGGCACGCTCCACCAGTCACCGTTCGTACATTTGGGGCGGTCTATGGGCGCATCTAGGAGGTTTGAGGTAAGGGCTCGCATTGGGAATGGTAATGAGAGGACCTAAATATATGGAAATAATCTTGGGAAAACCGAGGTGGTACATGCAACAGTATGAAATGCATGCACGTAGATAGACCAGGACAAGGATGTAATGTCTATTGTGAGCCCATGTAGTATTATTATAGGATATAGAGGCTATTCATGGAATCTGTTCCATATGTATCCTCAAAATAACCACCTAAGCATATTACATTCTACTGTTAATTACGTGTCATAAGAATTCATAGAGTTAAGTACTTAATACTCCTTATTTTTACTTGTACAGACGGACACGTTGACATGAGCTTTAAAGGATGCCTACGGTAAAACTGGTATATTCGCGTCATATATCTGGACCGGCGGCTCTCTTAATTAGAAGTACATTCGATATTGGTATGTCATTGGCTAGAAAACAGTAGGATAAGTCGGATGTGCCTGTCATAAATAGTGATAATAACAAAGAAGAAGGGTGCCCAGGTGAAGTCTTCGAGGTTGCCTAAAGAAGCAAATAGGGACTACCGGGATTCAGTAGCGTCGATATCTAGACAGAGCCGCGTCATGTCAAGATCGGGCAGCGCCCTGTCATAATCGAGAAACGACCTCAAGCTTGCCTAATTTGGATATGAAGGTTGTTATTAGAGGTCACTGGTCACTGCAGAGACTCGGGAATATTGTACGTACCTAAATACTTTAGCGGTATTGATCAAAGTCCCAACCGGACGGAACCTTTCCTTGTGACACATAGGACACAGAAGGTGTAATACGGTATACCTACCTAGGACCTATGTAGGTAGTCACCTAGGTATCCACTTGTATTCATCTATGTCATGAATGTATTCTTTTCCCACTTTTGTTTAATTTATTTATGGTGAGTAACCAGAACTGCACATCATACGTGTAAATGTTACAAATCGTTCTCAGGCTTTGATAATGCCAGCATTGTCACTCGTCATGCCCTAAAGCTTCCTTTAATTTATCAAAAGTTGATCATTCAAATAGTTCGTTAAGATAGTTTCAAATGTTTGCATACTTACCTAGGTAGGTACCTGGCGTATGTAGAAAACATTTCTTCCAGTCGTACTATCCAAACTCAGACAGTTCAATGTTTAAGGGTCTTGCAAGGGTCGTGGGTTCTATCATATACAGACTAGCACTGGTACGCCAACGAAGCTGGGCTTTACCTCAGCAGGTTAGGTACTTTCATCTAGCAGGTAGGTACAACCCACCCCACTGACCCTATTAGTGGTATGATTGTCTCATCGAGATCATCAGTTTCCCCAACCGGCCAATCAGGTAATAGCATTCGAGTCTTTGACGGGTATGGAAGTGTCGATGTACCCCCTACGACGTCAGGACTTTCTTCTTCCCAGGTTCCCCATTGAATGTTCCCCAGACGCTCGTTCCGACTTCAACCTTGAACCATCTTTTTTTTTCCAGCTTTCTGATTTTTGACCCTCCTGTACTTCTGTCGCTTCGCCCTTAGTCCGCATCTGTACTTGGCCCTCACCAATTCTGGATCCTTAGAAAAATGTATGATGACTTCTATATTCTTTTAGCACATGGCACTGTACAAGTACAGGTCTGGTATATACTGTCGCTCCCTTGACCTCGAATCTAGGTCGTAACGCTTTCAGGCGTCTATCATCTCCTCCCATCCCATCCTATTCCCCATAACACCAATATTGTCAATATCACCAACATTACCATCATTGCCAGC
The DNA here is from genome assembly GCA_003314315.1 of Annulohypoxylon stygium. Taxonomy (NCBI): domain Eukaryota; kingdom Fungi; phylum Ascomycota; class Sordariomycetes; order Xylariales; family Hypoxylaceae; genus Annulohypoxylon; species Annulohypoxylon stygium. The sequence continues at coordinate 162,582 of QLPL01000009.1, forward strand.
TTTACCACCCCAAAGTCTCCATCCACCACTTGCACCAACCTGTTATTAATTTATTAGATGTTACCCCTTCATCACCGCTCGTCCTCGTATGAATTCCGCAAGGAAAGTCTGTGACGTCTCATATTATATTCTCTATTCGGGTCGATTTTATACCGGGTCCTCTTCACGGGTAGGGATCCGTCGGCAAAAGCTACTCATGCTTTGTAATAAAACACTCAATTCTCGAATCCCCCTTCCAACCACCGCAGTCCAGTACACGATAGGCCTGCGCACTTGATTTTACTAAATTCACTCACTAACTCACTTGCTATTCTGCGCATCACTCCCTGTGCTGTCCCATGTTCATCTTGTCTCACGTTACGTTACTAGTAAATGTAACTAGGCCGAGCGCACACGAGTCCCTCAAATACAAGTCTTCTATACAACTTTCAGATAGGACGTCCGTCATACGTTATCACCCTCGGCATCGTAGTTAGGCAACTCTGATTTCATGTCCTCCATACAAGTCAATTCGACCCCATCAAACTTGCCTTCGTCTAATTCCTCCGACAGCCCGACCTCTGAATCTCGTGCCGAGATCGAGGATGGTATAGCTCCCAACCCGGCTGGGACCGAGCATCCTTCGGTCGCTTCCGAATTGCTCCTCAACGCCGTCAAGGATGTCAGGGAGATAATAAGACTTATCCAATGTCAAGTATGCTCTAAAGTTTTACGGGAACCGACGACCTTACCGTGTGGTCATAGTCTCTGCAGGCAATGCGTCCCTCAGACACACGTACGGACCAATATATCTTGGCCAGCAACCGCTAACCGGCTTCGCGGCTTTGAATGCCCTTTCAGTGATTGCAGAAAAGAGCATGCTCTCGGAGACTGTGCTGTCGACGTCACATTAAATAAGTCTCTAGTCAATTTTGAGACGATCATCCAACAAGATCGTGATGTTGCGGCGCTCTCTAATATCTCTACACATGTTACGGTGCAAGACCAATGGGATATTGCCGGTGTACCTTCTCTCGTGGAGAAGGAAGACGAGCCCGAGGTGTTGAAGGGAGGCCATATCGTAGCTACTTATTCACTAACAAAACTCGGCAAATTGGATTATGGGTGCGAGGTAACATACTCTTCTATCGGTCTCAGCACCGGGGATGATGCGGTTAGGCAGACTGACACGGCCGTGCTGGCACGGATAAAGGAGTCGGTCAGGGCAGAGATGGATTGTCAAGTCTGCTATGCATTATTTTTGGATCCATTAACCACAACCTGTGGACACACGTTCTGTCGGGGCTGCCTCCATCGCATTCTGGATCACTCTGATCTTTGTCCGATATGCAGGCGCGGTCTGTCGATACAGGCACAAGTCAATCAGCGGTCTTACCCGTCAAACGAACGGCTGTGTAAGATTATCAATGGATTCTGGGCCGACCTAGTAGCGCTCCGCTCGCAAGCCTATAGGCTTGAACAGCAAGCCAATCACGGCGGGTTTGACACTGCGCTCTTCATCTGTACACTTTCCTTTCCCCGTATGCCAACCTTTTTGCATGTGTTTGAGCCGCGATATCGATTGATGATCCGCCGGGCGATGGAAGGTGACCGGACGTTTGGGATGGTACTTCATAAGTCGTCTCGTACTTCCGATGGTCCTAACTTCATGGAGCTTGGGACTCTACTCCGTATTGTCAACATCGAATTTTTCCCAGATGGGCGGAGTCTTCTGGAAACTGTCGGTGTTTCCCGCTTCCGGGTGATAGGCCACGGGGAGTTGGATGGGTACGTTGTTGGAAATATCGAGAAGATAGACGATATAAGCGTGGCGGAAGAAGAAGCCATAGAAGCATCGGAAACAATAGGCGCCAGGGGCACACGAGAGCTAGCCACAGCGCCACCGAGTCCAGGCCCAGCACATCCAGAACAAGCTATACCCGCTCGCTCTCGTGCAATGTCCGTATCGTTGGATGACCTCGAGACAATGTCCACCAGAGAGTTAGTTGAGTTAGGCGTCGATTTTGTCAGAAGAATGAGGGCTCAAAGTGTTGCTTGGCTTACGGCTCGAGTCCTGGCCATCTACGGCGAATGTCCAACAGACCCAGCCATCTTTCCCTGGTGGCTTGCCAGTATCTTGCCACTCAAAGACGAGGAAAAGTACAGGCTCCTGGGTACTTCGAGCGTACGTGAGCGACTGAAGATGTGTTGCCGGTGGATTATAGAATGGGAGTCTAGCAGATGGTTAGTAACTAATCTTTTTCAATACACTTCCCTACACCTCTTCGTGCCTTCTCATTGCCCGCCAGCAAGAGCCGAAACTGTTCAGGTAGGAAGCTCGTTCGCCTACATAGATAAAGGAAGAAGTTGTCCTCAGGCTAAGTTGCTATAGGTCAGGTCTTGAATTACTAACCTAGTTTGCCAATGCGTTCAGGACTTTTTCTGATTGCCGTGTCTTATGATAAGCGGCTAAATCACCATACGTCTTATGACAACCCCAGCGAGAAAAAACAAGACCGACCAGAAGGCATCTAGTGACGAGTTGTGCGGAAGATCGAAACAGCCATAAGACAGCGAGGAGGCCAACGTTGGAAGAACTTTTTACTATTTCTACTGTTCAGCATCGCATCACCATATCATCGTCGTCATTATCATATTAGTGATACCATCAAAGCGCGCTAGCATTGCGATCAAGTAGATTTGAGGAGTTCATATGTCTATTCGCTCAGAACATTGTAATATGCATAGCTAGGTTATCATTAGAAGATATGATAAAAGAAGAAACGAAACGATTACTGTATATAATATTAACATCGGAATCTGAGAACATGATCCCTATTTTGACTCACATGCATGTAAAGCGTTCTCTTGTTGACCCTTCCCCCTATTATTAATGTGTATATATCTATATCCGAGGTATCTAGGTAATTTGCGGGGCGATTCTCTTAGTCGACAATCGTCATCTACTTAAGAAACTTGAGAGATATTATTTCCTACGTCAACCTAAATATTACAACATCCTAAGTTGCTTATAGTTGACGGCTGCGCTAACACAGGGTCCACCGAATTAATTAGCCAATCTATGGTTGTGACGCTTATTATTGACCTAGACAATCTTCAATCTCCCACCCATGGATTACTCACATATCGCAACACCCGAGCGGTGCTATGTCGACTTCTGTCTAATTCCTGTATGTTGACAACTCCCTTGGATTTCCTTGCCCAGATAGAATGGCACATATAGGTACTTATAACATATGCACTTATAGGTCGGCACCGGCAGCGTTTCGGTGGCGGAGGAAGTAGCAGAGGTCCAGAGACTGCTAAAGGCGAGCGGGTTGACATACACTATGCATTCCGCGGGGACGACTGTTGGTTAGATTCCCGTTTTCTTCAACCTCGAATTGTTTAGCTCACCTTGGTAACTTAGAGGGGTCATGGGATGAGGTCATGAAGGTCGTCGGACAGGCCCATAGTGTTGTACATGCTAAGGGAGTCGTGAGGGTTCAGTCTTCGATGAGAGTCGGCACCAGGTATGTTGAATGCATTACCTACCCCCTCACCTTACTAAGACACATCCCCATCTCTCTATCGGAGCTTCAAAATGTGCAATCCTCTAAGCAAGAGCTAATCATGTTTATTATTCCTCTTTTAAGAACGGATAAGAAGCAGACAGCACAAGACAAAGTCAAACGAGTAGAGAATATATTAGCCGAGGAAAGCACTAGCTCTTAACCCTCATGGACCACACGGGAAGAAAGGCACATTAAAATTGATAGCCGAGCGGTATACATGGTTTGAGGACAACTTTCCTACAGAATAGGCAGCAATCAAGTAATAGACAACAGACATTATTAACAAACGAATATCATACATTTATTTAACCGGAGCTCGCAGACGTACGCCTAAGATGCATGTTCCCGGCATAACTCCCCCCTTTTTTGCCAGATGTCACTTTTGATGCCTTATTCACCATGATGTCATCCCTTCGTCCCCCGTTCATCACTACCTTTCAAAGTACTCACGAGAAATATTCAAGAAGCGCTTGAGTATAATAAGCACTTAAGCTCGGACCGTCTGCTTCTTGGAGGACTTGCGCAACTCCTTTTCCTTCTCCCTCTCGAGGTACTTCTTCTGCGCCTTAGCATCTAGGGCGTTCAACTCAGCGTCGCGCTTCGCCTTCTTGGCCCTATCGCGCTCAGCCTGCCTCTCTTCGGCCTTCTCCTCCTCGGCAGCCTTTTGGATCTGCCTGATATTCTCGTCTCGGACGGCCCTGACCTTGCGGGTGACCTCCGGTCGGAAATGAGCAGAAGATGCCAAGTGATCAGAGATTCGCACGAAATAAGAAAGGAGCGGGGCCAGGTCGTCGTAGTTGTTGGACGACGGAAGTCGGTATCGCAAGTAGAGGCGCTTGCGTGGAATCGTCTCGTCCATTCTGTAGTCTATTTAGTAATCATCCTCACTGAATTATAACTCGATTTAAAGGTGTGTATGAATCCTACGATTCGAATTATAGAATGCTTACTTGGTAGGTTTGTCAACAGGTTGGTCGCTAATAATGATATAGTCGAACGATTCACCGGCCTTCTTGATAGCCGAAGCAAGCTCGTTGGTGAGAAGGGTCTCGGTGATCTCAGCGCTCTCGCTCATGACGGTTGCCCAAATAGGCAATTTTGAGTTATCCTTGGTGAAGGTGATGGATAAATCGTATCGCTCTTCTCGGAGCTGCTTCATCTTGTCCTTGTTGACAATAGCCCAGACGAAACCGTCGAAAGTGCTCTTAGAATCCTTGCTTCTGAGTTCGGCAGCACCGGGGAGGGCAGGAACTATCTGGGCCTCTTTACCATCGAAGGGGTAAAGAACAGCCTCTACAGAATCCTCAGGGGCGCCAAAGCTGTCGAAGAAGAAGCTTAGAGCAGTCTCCATAAAGGTCATCACGGGGTTGAAGCGCTTCTTAAGGGTCAATTTAACGTCCATGAACGCGACATTCTGTCGGCCAGTTGCATACGTCGCATATTCGAAGAGACTCTTGGCCTTTAGCAACTTCTCGGGGTCTTGTTCAGTTGTTCGACCAAAGCCAACCGCGGCAAACTCGCCAGTCAATACCGAGGCATGCGCTTTAATCCATGCCCTCGACTTGGCTCGGTTGAGCTTCGTCCCAATGAAGTGTAAGGTAAATATCACGGCAATGATGGCCAAGATGACACCCTCGGCGCGGAAGTCATTGAGACTGTAGCGCTCATGAACATTATACCACTTAGTGTATGGGACGCTAGTAGGCGCAGGGCCACCAAGGGTGGCGCCACCGGCGACGGATTCAAAAGGTACGGGCGCTGGCGAAGGCGCATCGGCGAAGTCGGCGAAATCTATGAGAGAAAAATTGAGGCGTTAGATGCGGTTATAATGGTAGTAGTGGCTAGGTGTAGTGGACTGTCGCGAATAGTCGCGAATGCTATTTGTAAGGTAGCTTACCCGAATCGGAGGATGGCTCAGGGGTAGCAGAAGACTTGCTGCCCCCGACAATATTCTTTAGGAAATCCGCCATAATTGCGGGATTGTGGAACTAGGTAACTCTCTCGTGTAAATTAATTGAGTGCGACGAGAGGTTGAAGAAGAGGAGACGAGAAGAAGACACAAGACACAATACATAAAAAACCCCAAGACGAAGAAGCGAAGACTAAAGCGACTAAGACACGAGTCAAAAATTGGAGCTCAGATAATCTCCAATAATCTCTCCAAAAATCGCTTAGTGGCTTCCCTATCTTGGGGAGATCCCCCGGCTACAAGGTTAGAGCTATTTCTAAAAGGTTCTTCACTGGGGACCCTATTACTATTTAATGTTATGTGGGTAATGCGGGTTACGTGATATGTGGCTTAGTATATGGCGTCAAAGTTGGTAGGTGCTTTGGCGTGTGGCTGGAGCATTTACTGCCGTGTCTTCGACTTAGCACGCTTACAACTAACCGTTACCCGGCAACCAACACCAAAGTCAATAATCGTCGACGTCAAACTTCACATCTAAAAGTTAAAGATATTACACAACGAATGTAACTAGAATCAAAAATCTAAACATAAATGTGAAGATGTCAAAGCAGACGTCTCTCCGAAAATATGGCAAACAATCCAAAAAGGCCAAGAGTGACCGCTTGTTCGTCGAGCTGCCACAGACACCAGTTCGAGGTCAACCAAAAGCTGCAAAGGACGCCCATGGTTCAGATTTAAGAGCCTTTGACGACTTAACTAATAAAATATCGGCAATTAATATTCAAGATGAGAACTTTATCCCACCAGAGCCAGTGAGGCGTTCTCCCAGACGGAAACAGCAACAACAACATACGCCAGCGCCAGCGCCAGCACCATCATTTTCATCATCACCACAGATAAAATCGGCCAAGATCCAAACTCCTAAGATACCAAGCCCATCTAAGCCAAAGATGCAAGAAACCACTGAAGATGCAGACCCGGACGGGAAATTACAAGTCCTAACTTGGCCCGACATCTGTCCAGCTGGCGACAAGATCGTCAAGATAGCGGAAGCTTCTTATGCTGAAGTATACCGCGTGACGAACGCGCGGGGTACCAGCATTATCAAAGTAATTCGGATGAAATCGCCTATTAAAGCCCAGACGAAAACTCAGCAGAAGATGAAATTAGTCGACGAGGAACCGCACTCGGAGTCGGATTTAATAGGAGAGTTAAAAATCTCGGAATGGCTCGCCGATATACCCGGCTTCGTCGTTTACAAGGAAAGGTATCTCGTGCGAGGAAAGGCTTGTAAGGAGCTGCTCGAGACACACCAGGCCTTTCACAAGAAAATTAAACGGAAAGATCCCGACCGACTACAATTTTATCCATCTCCAAGTCGGTATTTAGACGATACGAAATTTCTAGTGGTCGAGTTAGGCGACGCGGGAACCGCATTAGAAGACTTTCCGCTAGTGTCTTCCGAGCAATTGTGGGACGTGTTCTTTCACGTCGCCATCGCGTTAGCCCGCGCTGAGGCCCACATTGGATTTGAGGTGAGTGAACTAATCCCTTGTTGACATCGGTCTGGGCTAATTGTAAAAGCATCGTGACCTTCATGAAGGGAACCTATGCATCCGGAAGACTAGCGATGGCATCCCCGTCGAGGATCGAGATCGCGACAGCCACTTTGGATTCTCTGGTCTAGAGGTCACAATCCTCGACTATGGTCTTTCTCGAGCTCACGCAGACCGCCAGGTCGAAGGTTCTCGGCCGATCGCCTATGACCTAGAAAGAGATCTAAGCATCTTCACCAGCGAACACGCCCCACAGTGTGAAGTCTACAGGCGCATGAGGTCGTTTCTCCTAAGGGGAGATCGAGTATGTCTCCCGCCGGAGAGCCATACGACGCCCTACGAAATCGGGGTCGAAGGGCCAATCATGTGGGCTCGGCATGAGCCATACACAAACGTCCTATGGCTAGCATACATTTACGAGTGGATGACCAGCCATTTCAAGGGAACGAAGAAGGAGCTAAACACCTTTAAGCGCCTAACAAAAGAACTCTGGCAGTACCTCGACCCTAAAGCCGCCGCCGGCGTCCCTAGCTTCGAAGACGCAAATGCAATTGTTTGGTTCGCGCTAGAAGCGGGCTGGATCGAGGAGCACCAGTTAATGGGTGTCAGAGAAGAAGCAGAGAAATCGATATTATCGGCTTTGGCGACTGATAACGATTTGAATCAGGAGTCAGGCGGCGAAGGAGACACAGCAACTCCTACCCAAATGTCACCTGAGAGCCGACAACAGGATGCTACTTGAATCGGCACTCTATCATAATTGGCGTTGGGGTTAGCAAGCCTGGGAGACATGGATTTGCATTTCTGAATCAAATGGGACGTTGAGCATCGACTTCGCCGCGTTCAATTTTCAAGGGACAAGGCGTACATGATGAGAGTCTAACGGACGATCGAGATAGTCTAAGTCAAAAGTCTATCTAATTATTATTCAAATCCTAATAGTGCGCGTAGATGAACAAGTAAATTACTGGTGTGACGTCATGCTGCATATATCAGTAATATGGCTGGCTGTAAGAATGGCTGGCGGATGCACGGGTCGCCCGGACCTGGCCAGTGCGGTGTACATCCATGGGTACCTAGTAGTCGTAGGCTCAGCAATGCCGCATCTCTTCGGCGAAGCGCTTGATGTGACCGATTTGGAAATTATTGAACGGTGAGCTTGGATAGGTGAGTAGAACATCACTGACATCTAGTATCTGCGTTTTCGTGCCAAGAAAGACCCGTCCGCGTCAAGGGAATTGGTTGGAGTAAAGATTAAGTTGTAGAAGCGCGCGCATGGGAAGGGGATTCCAGGGACAACGTTTTATTATAACAGACTTTTTCAGCTTGCCCGCATCCCGATGACACAAGAATTCCCATCAGAATGGTAACTATTGCCGGTACGACATGACCTCCCGTTCTCCCGTTATCCTGTACAACAACGCGTACAACACAGGTGGGAAGCGCATTCTGCAGCAACAAAGAACGATCTGGAACTTACTGGGTTGAAATGTATCTTGTCTCGGTGCCTGACATATCTCACCGAACAAATATGTTGAATTGAAAAAAAATTGAAAAAAAAGCAAGCTACCCAGCAAACGGGCTGACTCCTTGCAGCAACGAGAGGGGCAGCCCCTTTTCTCTTCAATGTTCCCTTTCCCCTCCTATTCTACCGTCTTCTCGTTACATAATGAGGCTCAGGTTCGGGACCGACAACAATGACCAAAACTTGGAATATAGTAGTTTATCGTCTTATAAATGATACTCAAGTAGCCGCATGCTTCTTCTTCGTGGTAGCTTGATTCAATAGAGGTACGTACATGGGAGAAGACCTTGAAATATTGAAAGATTGAAGGAATTTGAGAACCAGTTGCCTAAAGACGGTATGGACCCGAAATCTCGTCCAATTAGACGCTAACAAATTTAAACTCCAGTCCATGATCCACATTAGCGTGGTTTCAGATCTACCCGAGTTTGATGGGAGCGAACCATGGATCTTTAGGCAGGTACCGATTTTACATCCCACCTCCCACCTCGCTTCTGCTTCCGTCCTTTAGTTTTTTTCAACTTTTTCTTTTATTAAAGGGGTAAAAGATCAGCCTTCAACTTCTTCAACCCTTGACTTATCTAGACTCATCCTTACAAAATGGCCCTGTCATCTTAGCCCGCAATGATCGCAGACATGGAGAATCGATCAATGGAAACAAAACGAAACATAATCCTAGCTACATATCAACTAGCCGATCCATCCTTCGCCTTATCGATCCAGCTGCAATATAACGAGTTTGCAAGTGGACAGCTGAATGTGAGAATACAACTACGTACATCGAGGACATTTGAATTTCATATGATGACTTGATCATGATACGATGCAATGCGCTTGCTGACTTTATATTTTCCCCTTTTCTATACAGTCATGGTCTTATAGTCATACCGTTCACGTTCACATACCAACCACCTCGTATATTCGTATACTCGAATATTACCTACTTTTCAAGATACCTAGATAGTTGCAGACAAATCTGACTCAGACCACGAATAGACGTTTACTTTTTTTTAGTGGCAGTTTTATTTCTGGAAATTTTACCCAGTAGATGTCTCTTTTCGGGCGTTTTTGCGGCGGGTTTGCCGCTAGCTCTACCTTTCCCCTGCATAATTGTTGAACGAATAGCTTCGCGCCAGCCATCCATTGACACACCTGGTATGGAAGCTGACCTATCATGCATGAGAATCTAACCCAGCTCAACCTGCCAACCCCTTGCCCCTTTCCCCCCACCTCGACATCGATGGCTCTATTCTGCGCCTTAGTTCATACAAGGTGGGCTGGCCACCGGCCGTCCACACCATACCTAGATCTCATAGACCCCAATAGCCTGAAGGACCTATTCCACCGAATTAATATACAGACGTCTCGGTAGTCTCAATGTATTCCTTCTCTTCTCTTCCTCTCTCTTCACCTCTTCACTTGACAGCTTTTCTCTGTTGTGCTGGGTTTTAACCTTTCCATTCATTTTTACTCACTTCACTCTTTGACTGCTCTGCCGGCTGAGTTTATCATTCATTTCTCTGAACAAGTCTTTTGTTTGTCCCTTCTTTCTATGCCAGGTAGCCAATAGCAATACTCAAGTCGTACTTTTTGAGTCACTCCATCCAAGATATCTGCTAGACAATCCTTCCATAGACAACGCTCCGGTATCAGCATATTAAAGAATTACATTCCCTGAGACAAAGGTGTTAGAAATCGCAATCACTTGCATTTATCATAGGATACCCTATCGAACTATCCGAAGGGGAAAACGAACCCCTTAGAAGTAGACATGAGGTTCACAACCGTTAGCTCACTGGCCATTGTGGCCCCCTTGGCTGCTGCTGTTAAGACAGAAAGGACCTTCGCCGTCTTGCACTTTACCGCAAACCAATTCTTGACCGAGGGCCCGATGGACCCTGTGGTTAATCCTGGAGGAGAAGCCACCCACTATCACAGCATCATGGGAGGAAGTAACTTTGGCATCAACACCAAAGGCGATGACTTGTTGAGCTCGGACTGTACCACGACCACTATCAAGAACGACAAGAGCAATTATTGGGTTCCTAGTCTTTTCTTCCAAGACCCTAAGGATCCAACTAGCTTCGAGAAAGTTCCCTTTTACTATATGAACGTCTACTACTTGTAAGTTCCCCCTGCCCCCTATTTTCACTCTACATGGCATCCATTTAGCTAATATGTATATACAGCTTCGAACCTACCAACAGCACTATCGAACCATTCCCTGCCGGTCTGAAAATGCTGAGCGGTGACTCCAAGACGAGGGATCCCCCTAAATTTGGGGGAGGAAGCAATCTTGACCCTAGCCAGGGGCCTATTCAGCCCATTCAGTGGACCTGTCCTAGGCAAAACTATAACCCCCCTTCGTATCTGCCAGATTCAGATGGAACCACGTCAGGTATGCAAGATCCCAACAATAAGGGTGCGGGCGCTGGTTTCCCCCTTTACGATTGCGACGGTACCTACTCCCCGCTCAGACAGGACATTCACTTCCCCTCGTGTTACAACCCCCAGGCAGGCCTCGATGATTACGAGAACAATATGGCATGGCCAACTACTGTGGATGGTCTTCAGACTTGCCCGGCTGGGTGGGTTCACGTACCGCATATCTTCTACGAAGTATATTGGGATACGCCTTCGTTCAAGGACCGGTGGACCCCCGACGGAAAGACGCAACCTTTTGTTCTATCCAACGGCGATGCTACCGGTTACAGCTCGCACGGTGACTTTATTTCAGGGTGGGACCAGAACACCCTCCAGACTATCATCGACACATGCAATGCCGGCGATAGCGGTATGGAGAAATGCCCCAATATCCCGGGCGGTGTCAACGACAACAAGGACTGCACTATCAAGCCGGCTATTGGCACTTTGGTAGCGGTCTCGGAAGTCCTGAATGCGCTCCCGCTCAACTGCCCCGTCACAGGTTGGGGTAAGGGTGGTGTTTCCAGCGGCTCCGGTTCTGATTCGTCCGGATCGTCATCGTCTACACCTGCGTCCTCGACCGTGAGTAACCTCCAGCCTTCTTTGTTATCTCTTATGGTATACTTCTGGGTTTTTTTCTTCTGCCATGCGAGCTCTCATCCCTGAATATGATTTACCTCTGCGAATGATGGCCACTTTTAATCGTAATAGTTACTAACCCCAACTACCACAGTATGCCGCCACCAGCACTGCTGCGCAAAACTCTTCGCCTGTAGAGACGACTCAGAAGAGCGTTGCGACTGAGACAACTGCGGCATCTTCGTCTGCAACTGGCATTGCTTTCCTTGAAGTCTCTAGCGAAGCTTCCAGTTCGACTGTAGCGGCAGAAACGCCCGTCGTTACCGCTGCTGCCGTAACATCTGCATCATCCGCAGCTGAAGATCTGGAGATATCGACGGTCTGGGATATAGTCACCGTCACAAGCACAACCACCGTAGAACCCCAATCTACGCCCGCTCCTCTCCGAAGACGCCGCGCCCCCCTACGTAGCCACGGCCACATAAAGCGTCACCTCGAAGGTGGATTTGCCGGTCGCCGATAGGCGAGTAGTCATATATTCGATATTCGATTCTTTGTATGTACGTGGTTCCAGAACACGGGTTTGACAAGGAGCCTCCAATTATTATTCTTTTTCTATCCATGTACTTTTTCGACAGGAAAGATTCCGAGGCATAGCGACGTGGTCATTTCGCTAAATTATTGACATTTTCTAGCGCGCGTCAAACGGGTAGGAGGCATTCCGAAAAGTCTGGGTGCTAACGGTTTATTGGCGCAGCCATGCGAGGTAACTGTTAGCGAGCCCGATTTCACTTCTTGATGTAGCATATTTGAATACCATGAATTGAACATAACGTTCGAATTTTCAAAATTCGGCACTGATGGACTTGTGTACATGTTTCTCTTGAAGACTAATATGGTATAAAGTGAAAACGCGAGACAAGTCATTTTGATAATATGAAAATAAGAGTTGCGTTTAACATATGGTATTTTATCCAATGCTGGTGAGGTAATTCTGATGGCTAGTAATTCACGATAAATCGAGTATTTACATTCTCATTTTATTCAATACGGAGCGATATATAAACTTCAAATTTCTCTCGAAATTTCAATCGGCAAATCCATTCCATTCACCCCCGTCTTCGCTGTCACTTGGATTATTATCACTTGATTCACTCGTATCCGTATCGTCGGAATCCATCTCATCTTGTTCTTCCTCTCTCCCAGTATCTCCGAAGGCTCCGAAGTGACTACTTTCTTGTGGCTGGCCAGTTGATTGAATCCTATTTGAAGGCCTAGACTTATACTGTGGCTTCAGAGTGGGCATGCCTGAGACATCTCTAATTATTCGGCCGTCATCATCGCGAAGATAAGGGCCATCTTCCTCAAAATTAGGAGAGACGTCACGAACAAAACCAGCGACGAAAAATCCCATTACACCGCGGCCGTCATCCTTGTAGGATCGAATACAGGCTTCAGCAATTACAGGATCGCCGTTGCTCCCGTCGATAGACCCGCGCACGGGCCAATCACGCATGCCGCGGACTTGCCGTTCTCGAGGAAGTACGCGCCAGCCTCTTTCTTTAGCGATATCAGATTGCAACGCCTTTAAGACTACCTGTTCATTCTCCTCTACATGTATTGAACAAGTTGAATAGGTGATCTTCTTAGCGGCAGGAAACTTGAAGGCGTGGAGTAACAAGGTCAGCTGGAATGATGATAAGGCTTCTAAGCGGGCTTTCAGTTCGTTCTCAGAAGAGACAACGGTCTCCTTTCCGTCGTCGTCAACTAGAATCGGCTGTATCGTTTCCGTATCAACATCAGGGCCATCGCGCATACGCTTGCGTCCCGAGTTGGCGAGCGGCTTCTTGGGTGCGCCTGGAATTTCGGGGAGGTATATTGTAGGCATATCATCTCTGCCGACTATGCCACTCCCCGAACAACTGGGGTCTAGCAGCAAGCAGCCGGCATTTGCGAACAAATCGGCATTTGGATCAACTCTAAGAAAGTCTTGGGCAAAGTTCATCCGCGTGATTTCCTTAGCTCCGGCAAGCTTCACCATCTTCTCTAGTGTGCGGGAGCGCTTTGGGTCTTTTTCAAACGCATATACCGTCTGCGAACACTGCTCATTTTCCGGGATCCGCGAATGCACGATGGCTGCAAGATGGGTTGTTTTATTTCCCGGGGCGGAACAAGAATCGATAACATCACCGTCTTCGGAACGGGGATCTAATAAGTAAGCCGGGAAGCATGAGGCCTTATCTTGCAAGATTAAAGCCCCCGAAGTGTAGGCTTCTGTTTTGATGATCTCAAAACTTGGGGAAATGGCCAGAAGGTTTGGGATGTGGTCATCCACGTGTATAAACTTTCCATGCGTAGCAATGACTTCATTGATACTAAGAACCCTAGTGAAAGTGGCAAAGGTGGTTGCCAATTGATCCTCGACGGTTGTCTTCAACGTATTTACACGCACCCATCGAGGATAGCCAGCTGCCTCACCCAAGAAGTCGGCGGTGATCTGCTCTCTTAAGGCTTCAATCGACCCGACTTTCCTCCGTAACCGGGCTCTGGTAAATTCAGCATTAAGTCGGGCCTTGTGCCTCTCGATGGAAATCCTCAGGCCATGTGTGGCAGGGAGAACAATGCCTCTCTTAGAGAGTAAGAAATCATGGGCGAGTAGCAGAGCCAGCAAGGGAGTAAGCTAAATACATCGCTGGGTAATCAGTCAAGGGTTGACCGGGAAAGTAGGTTGTTAAGTAATGTGTACTACTGCTCACCTTGCGCTCGTGACGTAAAAGGTCAGAGTGATCGATGACCTCCTTCAACACGGGGCTCCATTTGCATGTTTCTAGAGCCAAGGCGTAGACCTGCTGTTGGGGAGATTTCAAGTCCTTCTTACCGAATATACGAGTCTTCAGATTTCCGCCGGTGGACTTGTTTGGAGCTGCCGATAATATATCAGCTGTCTCGTGATATAGAGACATTCTTCATTAGGGGTATATTGTTTCTTTTTATTTTAGCACATGTTTAAATCACATGGATGCTTAAGACTCGAGTTGTTTGTACGTTGTACATAGTTCAGTGGACATCTAGAGTTAAGCAGAGGTTAGAATTGACATTAATGGGCATTAATCCACAAGAATAAAAATCTTGGTTAGCGCATTTGATCGATAATCTCTAACTCCGCAATCTCCACTTCAGGAAAGCACTACGTAAAACCGTTAAACGGGAACTTCAAACTGCAACTACAGACTCACTAGCTGAATCTGTTCAGTCAATTAGGCATGTACCACCCACTATGCAGTAACAGGCGTACTTATAATAGGACAGATCTGATATCTCCCATAGTGGATAAGGTGGAGTCATTTTTATTTTCTTCACATTCTTTTCACTCTTTTCTCTTCTGCACGCCAAGAGATTTTCCCTAACATTTAATAGATTCGAGACATTCGGGTTTTGGCCGCAGCTCTTCATATCGAAAAGCATTGCATCCACTCTCCCAGGCATCCAGCAGCCTAGGCTTCCGAGGCTTCCTAGGTTCCTAGCCTTATACGAGGTAGCTGATCCGGCAGCTGATCCGGTATCTAATCCGTCAACTATTGCTTCGGCAAATAAATCCCTGGAAGCTTGAACCTTTAGAGATCGAATTGGTCGGACCTCATCTTATTAAAACACACCCAGTCATTTAATGTGGCACCATTCTTTGAATATCGTACATTGTCATTCATTTCCCTGGTCGCAAACGAATTAACTGATTAATTGGACAATCAAGAACACGACAACATGATTCAAAAAGTGCAAGAAGTTCAAGAAGTGGCCAAGACAACTGCCGTCGCGGAGGCCGAGAACGAGACCTCGAGCGTCACGAGGACTCCTATCTTAGATGTCCTAGATCCCTGATCCTGATGACGCCACTCGGGAGCGTTTTTTTTTTTCTTTGACAAATCTGTGATATGGCCAGTGTACGTGGCACAGATCTAGGTAGTCTGCATCTAAGTATGGATGCATGTTACTGAGCGCCTAGGTCAACGACGTGGTTCCCAATACGGCTACAATACGGCTACGCAGTACATCATCTTACCTTAGGATCTTCGGGGTCTCTAGGCCTCTGGGGTCTCTAGTGTCTCTAGCGTCTCTAGCGTCTCATTGGCGCACGCATGCTGCTTGTTTTAGGTGGTCCGCCCAAATCTCCATCCAGAAACCTGCTTAGATCCAGACCCAAAATATTCCCTCTATATTAACAACTCCTCTTATGAGTCGTCCATCGGTTGGTCGGAGCTTGGTAGACGCCGACTGTACAGGATTCTACATAAGCCCAGTCCACGCGACAAATCCCGCTTTCGCTGAGGCTTTTGATTATATCATTCAGCTGAAAGGACAACATCCGATACACACAGACTACGGATAAGAATTGAGAGGTTCGGGGCCGAAAACGTGTGTGCTTGTGCGTGCACGCGCCCGGCCTCACCCTCCTTATACCTAGACCTCGTCTTGCCTAGATGGGCAGATAGTTATTCTGGCGTCAAACGGTGTGAGTCGGGTTTTAGGTCCCTGGGTTTTTTTGCATCTTCGAATCAAACGTCGAACCGTTTGACTATTTAAAAAGCCATAGAAATGATACCTACCTAGGTAGTATAGACGGATATCTCACAACCAACCTAGTACATAACATTACTTAATACCTAGTGATACATTCCTACTCACTTGTTTACATACCTGGGTCCTAGGTAAGTAAACATTGAAATAACCTTGGTTCTTAGCTAACCTTAGACATCAAGTTTTGCAGACGACAGACCTGTCGATCTGGACTCCCTTACACCATGTGTAACGAAGAGCCGCAATCATACGTTCGCAGATTCATCAACGTTTTCTTTAATATCGTCGAATCGTTAGATGTATTGTCAACACGGCTGCGCGGCTGCACGGTAACATCAATACTCGGTCCGGATTGCTACAAAGCCCGGCAGCCGGCATATGTCCTCCCTGCTCTCTGTTCCCTATTCCTTATTCCCTACTTCCTACTACCTACCTAGGGACCTATCCCCTGCTCCCTACTCCCTCCTCCCTGCTCAGCTCTCCACCGCACCCGTATCTTTGGGTCGGTGGGTCTCTTTTAAGGACCTGTCACATCCGTAACCTTACCAAAGCTACCATTTCTCAGCCATTCTAGTGCTCTGAAGTCCGGCTATGTAATCTATGCAACCCACTAGCGAGCTGTTTGGTATTGTCACTACTATGCGTAGTACGCGACCATTGGCTCAACAATGAATATCTTATGTCACTGATGTGGAAACTACTTTCAACATGTACTCTCTCCCAGACTTCCCATCCAGCCTGTCTGCCCATCGCCTCCCACATCCCACACGTAAGACCCAGTACTCCACCCATCACCAACAGAGCAATACCCAAAGAGGTATGTAAAGTCCATGTCCCATGTCCGGACTAAGACGACCGCGGAGTGCGGCAGCATAATATGGACGGGATTCGGTAAGTTCCTTCTATACTGCTGTATCACATTACATTGCATAAGAACCTACCTAGCTATGTACGTACATCGTACATAAGGGCGTTTGATTCGTAACAACAGCATCACATAATCTAGAAGGCGTAGAACCCCGAGGTGCCGATTTCTCTGTCAGATAAATACCTAGCAGGAATTAGGATCCGTGCCCGAAGACAAAGAAAGTTATATATTGTCATATTGCCTAACCTTGGGACAAAGGTCACATTGTTGGTAAAAACTCCGAAGCATAAAGTCAGACTATAATCTATATTGCATACTTAAGGGCCACTGTGACCAACCCCGGTCCAGCTTTGTGGCAATATTTAATACTCTCCTTTTGAATTTCCCTCTCATCTCGCAGCCTCTTCGCCTAACCCCATCGCGTATACAGTACTATACCTACCTATATACATAGCAGGCAGTAAAGACAAGGCATCCCCTCTATCATGTCGTCGCCGGAGGAGTCCTCTTCGGAGTCGTCTGCCACCGTGACCGAACACGATCATGACGTCGAATCACAGAAACCTAGCAGTCATTTACCTTATTGGAAACGCCAATTTCAACTAGATGGAGTTTCTCCTGCCGTTTTGGCACATACTTATAGGGGAGAAGGAACCGCGGAAGAACCATACGTAGTCGACTTCCTCCCCGATGATCCCAAGAATCCGATGAAATTTTCGAAGACTAGGAAATGGTGTATCACAGCCATGCAGGCAATCGCCGTGCTTGCCGTCACATTCGTCTCGACAGCCTATACAGGTGGTATCAGCGAGGTTATCAAAGACTTCAAAATCAGTGAAGAAGTCGCCATCTTGGGTGTCTCACTATTCGTCATTGGCTTCGCCATTGGGTACGTTGGAACATACAACTCGAATCCTTACGATTCTAGTCCTCTTCATTCACTAATGCTTCTATGAAAGACCGTTGATATGGGCACCACTATCGGAAATGTACGGAAGACAGATACTGTTCTTCTTTACGGTAAGTTAACGAAGGTTCCATACTCCCATCATGCTGTGCTACTCGATAGCCGACTGGGTAAATTCTAATTCGTGTTGTGATAGTATATGGGTCTGACAGCGTTCAACGCTGGCGCGGCAGGTTCACCGAACATACAGACCCTCATCATCTTGCGTTTCTTTGCCGGAACGATTGGAAGCTCACCTTTGACCAACTCTGGTGGTGTTATTGCCGATATGTTCCCCGCTAAGGAACGAGGGTTAGCAACCGCCTTGTTTGCTACTGTATGTATTCACTCAATCTGAAACTTCATACGCCGGGATCTGGGGTTGAATATACGAAAAAATCGATAACTAATTCCGATCATCTGTAGGCTCCCTTCCTTGGCCCATCTATTGGCCCGATCGTTGGTGGTTTTCTTGGTGTAGGAGGAGGATGGCGATGGGTGCGTAGTCTGAAATTAAGTCTTTTCATAATGAATATTCACTAACATGGCCTTATTCGGATAGGTTGAAGGACTCATGGCTTGTTTTACCGGACTCCTCTGGATCATCTGCACTTTCCTCATCCCCGAAACATACGCCCCAATCCTCCTTCGAAGACGAGCGGAGAAACTGTCAGAGATGACCGGAAAGGTCTACATATCCAAGATGGACGCCGGCAAACCCAAAAAGACTATGGGCAGAGAGTTCAAGATTGCTCTATCTAGGCCTTGGATTCTGCTCTTCCTCGAGCCTATCGTTCTTCTGACCTCTCTGTATATGGCTATCGTATAGTATGTGTTTCCTTGTCCACGCAACTTGTTTGAAGTAGAGAGTAATGCTAACTCATCTTGTTTTCAGCGGAACCTTGTATATGATGTTCGCCGCGTTTCCTATCGTATACCAGCAATACCGCGGTTGGTCCCCAGGTATCGGAGGCCTGGCTTTCCTGGGTATTGCGGTCGGGATGCTGTTTTCAGTCGCTTACAGTGTATATGACAACAAGCGATACGCGAGGACCTCAGCAGCGCACCACGGCAATGCTCCACCCGAAGCACGACTACCACCTGCTTTGATCGGTTCCATATTGCTGCCGGTAGGGTTATTCTGGTTCGCATGGACAAACAGTCCTAGCATCCATTGGATTGTGTCAATTATCGCCTCGGCTTTCTTTGCTTCGGGGCTGGTCTTGGTATTCCTAAGTCTGATGAACTACATGATCGACTCATGTGAGTGTTCCCGCATCTTCCACTCGGTCTATCAAAGTCGTGTCTAATATAGCAGTAGACGTCATCTACGCAGCATCAGCGCTGGCAGCAAACTCCGTTCTGCGATCGATCTTCGGTGCCGCGTTTCCCTTATTCACGACTGCCATGTACAACAACCTCGGCATTCACTGGGCTAGTTGTGTCCCCGCGTTCCTGGCCGTAGCCTGTCTTCCTTTCCCATTTTTATTTTATAAGTACGGCGGTGCCATTCGAATGAAATGCAAGTTTGCCGCGGAGGCCGCTGAGGTTCTGACTCGGATGCGGACCGGAACCAACCAAGGTCCACCGCCACCTGGAGGTCCCCAGCCAGAGCGGGAAAAGAAAGAAGAGGAATAAGAAGAGAAAAAAATAAAGCAACTCAACATATTTGGTTATGACAGTCACGAACTCGGTAAATTTAGGTAATCGGTAATATGGTTTTAGTATAAAACCTGGCGGTAAATTTAGGCGCATTTGCAGGCATAGCGGTACCTGGCTTACCGCTTGATATCTGGTTAAAATCTGGTAGTTTCGAGGGACTACCTACATCTAGATATCAGAAGACATACGACTCTTGAACATATATTTCTTAATATCTTAATAAAAGCCACAAAAAGAAAAGAAAACATTGCACTACGTTCATGCTCTTTCGGACCTTTGCCTGACTATCAACGTGTAATCATAATGTACTATAATTTATAATCCGTCAAATCCCTCCTGAACTACCAATGTAACAAATAATATTCCCATAAAGCTTAGGTCACTTATTCTGAAGTACGATTCCTTCCTCACTACCGATCTCCGGTACTCTAAGTCCTATCGCGGATGGCAAGAACACGAAACCAGGATGACCAATACACAATGCGAGAACGGCCAAGACAATGAGCACACCATCGAGACCAACGAAGAGAGGTTCGTCATGGATCAGTTCGCCGGTATAGCCATCGCTGAGCTCCGCAACCCGGTACCCGCACCGAGCCAGGATAAGCAGAATCGCGGCAGTAAGGAACACTAAGAAGAGCTTTAGGCGGATACTTGTGGTCGCTCTCCTGGTGCTCTTTGAATACCGTATCATGTAGTCGGCGAGAAGACCGCAAAATACGACCATGGAGAATACCTGGAAGCTTAGTCCAACAAGACTCAAGTCGACCGCCGCTCGATTTTGTCCAGAGCTCGATGTCGACATTCCACTACAACACACACTCTAGTCAGCAAATCTTATTTTATAAGTCATACTGCCTGTCTACCTAGGTACAGCAGTAAAGCTTAAATGTGACCTTTCGTAGACAAAGGGGGCAACAAATGAAGATAGAGACGTGCTACATACCCGCCAACACCTTGCAGCGTTAAGGAGAACACGTCAGATATGATGAAGACAATATAGTAGAGCTTTGGTCGGATTCGAGAGAGGGAAGGGTCTAGGTTTTCGGTGATCTTCGCCATCGTCACGTATATCGCTGCGGAATAGAAGACGGGAGCGCAGCCGATACAAACTACCGAGTATAAGGTTAGATACAAGCATCTACGGTTGGGAGAGGCGTACGGAATGGAAACGGTATAGAAGGAAAGACGTACTAATCTGTATCAAAAACCCAGCAAAGCTGAATGGGTTGTAGAAAAGCATGATACGCCCAGCGTAACCGATGATCTCGGTCACGCATCCTAACGTCATACATCCTAGAAACCACCAGCTTTTCCAGAGGAACCCGATAATGCTATGGATAAATAACAAGACAGCGAAAATGCAGATGAAAGCGATGCTGCTGGCGAGTGATGGTCGGTATTGCAACACGGACATCTCTAGGGGACATACGTCTAGAGTACATGTGGCATCTGGGCCGAACGGTATAAGGGGTAGACTACTCATTGTTGACTTCGATTCTGCAGAAGGCAGATAGGAAATAAGAACAACAATAAACGATATGAGAAGGGATATATGGTATGCTAGGTATGCGAGTGACCTCGGGATGTATAGGTAACTGGTGATAGCGACTTTCTAGTTTGACACGTCCCCGAACACTCATGCTAGGACACTGGGACTTCTTTATATCATTCTACAGACGACTTCTAGACACTACAGACGCAAGACCATACAAATATATGCACATTCTCAACAAATTTGTTACGAGGTTCTCTCGCCAAGAAGACTGCGTCTGGGTAGAGTTACCATCAGACGCGGGTTCGTTATCGGGAGACGTCCGGGAGGAGCAAGACATAGCCACTCAGACGTGCGATGCGGTCTGATCCATAGATCTAGAGCAGCGATATTCGCAGCTTCAGAGACCAGCAGAAATAGCCCAGACATCGTCGCTGCCTATACGCGTGTCAAGGATTGGATATAGGTCAACTATAGATCAACCAACCAATCACGGGAACGAAAACCTCGCATTCGCTTAGCGACGTTAGTCATCGAACCAATGGCGGTGGTGTGTGCGTGTTGAAACCCGCGGATTTCGGAGTTGAGCTTATAAGGATACAGAGCAAGATATGCGAAAGCGAAAAGATCTTGAACATTGTGATATACTAAAATCTTGTTATTGTCGTGTTTTTTTTTAAACTCGTTTAAGGGATATTTTCAGGGCTTAGCTTATCCAACCAGCAGTGTCTTAGGTGATGGATAGGGCTGAAACCGTCGCACTCGCGTGTCATATGGATATGGTTTGTCCATACCTACCTATACCTGGGTAACCGTTATTGACCTCGGAATCAATCCATAACACCCATCCTTCTAATAGGCCATGATGATAGAAGGGTTATAGAAGGTCTAAGCCTAGTAGGTAGTGAAATCAGTTGAATTTTAGAATCAGTAGGAGCCATATTTCTAGCGGTCCACGCCTAAACTATTAGTAAAAAATGCCACTAATAATTCAGCAGAGCATTCTCCTCAAAACATAGAACTAAGAGGGCGCTTTTGTGTCATCGCGGTTGGTGTTGTTGATGGCCCTTAAGATTCAATCGTATCCATGAATAATATTGGCTGAAGCAACTCCGCGCCGAGTTCCGTTAGGTTCGGCCACGATACACCTAAACATTTAGGCATCGACAATAATGAATAAATGAAAAGAAAGGGGCACAGATGAAGCGTTGTAAATTCACCAGATACTCGGCAACACTAAGATAGATGAGTTGGGAAGTATTTCCTTATATCAATCAACGGTTACTTCATACTGAGTATATAAGACCTAGGTACTAGGTAAGGAGTAAGACAACACCCACTAAAGAGAAGCGGAGACGAACTATAATACGGCGTGATATTCCTAGAACATGTGGAAACTGAGACATTTCGTCATTGTCTGAGAGACTGATAGTGTTGGATTAATTTTGTTATTAACCGATATAAAAGACATCGAAGCAATAATTAAGGGGAGAGAAGTATGCGAACGTTAGTTGCACTACCTAGTAGATAGTTCTACCTTTACAACAACTGTGGAAGGTGCTGTCGATGGACATTTGGAAGCCTCCAACCTTTGAAGTGTGACGTTACTCGCAAAATAACCGTAAACTGTAAAACTGACCTAAGGGAACTTGCCGACCAATTAGAACAGCTACCATTACCGCTAATTTCCCGGTCACCACCAAGATAACCGCGCCTCGCCAAGAACGGAGAACCCACGGCGATCCCAGACATGGATCGGAAATTACGCATCCAGGGGATAAATTAAAGATCGACCACACCAGCGCAAAGGCGCGACCCAGTCTAAGCCAACCCGAAAAAGGCGACTACACCAGTTAGAGAAGCAAGTACCTATCCGAACCTGTTCGGGCAATGGTAAGAGCGAGGGAAGAAGAGGGTTTACAAAATTCACGATCATCAGGTAATAACCAAAAAGACGGGTGTTGTCGTTTCTAAAAACTTGCAAATATGGAACTTCGAACGAAGTCAGTTTGTCATAGGCGTCCGAGGCCATAAATACAATTAGGAATTAAGTACATATGCAACCGAACCGCAACGTTCACGCCTCATGATTGCCACAAGTTTTGCCATATTATCCCGGCTTTGAATCATTAACAGAGAAAACCAAGAAGATTGGTCGCTTAAGCGAAGAAAAGGGCGGCAGCACCGACAACGGCCGCGAAGAGGCCAGAGCCGGCGACGGTGGAAGCACCGGCAGTGGGGATGGGGCTGCCAGTGGGGTAAGAGGAAGAGGGAGGGTTACTGATCGATTCAGTTAGCCATCAATTCATTCGTTACGGTTCGCGACCCAAATTCTGCGGGGTCCGGGTCTGGAAACTTACGAGGCAGTGAACGAGCCGGTGGGGTAGGGAGCACCAGGGACAGAAGGAGCACCAGTGCCGGCGGGGGCAGAGGGGCTGATGATGATGGTCGAGTAGCTGACGGTGGTGGTGGGCACGCAGGTGGTGTAGGTGACCGGGATCACGGAGGTGGCGTAGCTGGGCTGCTCAGGCACCTTGGTGGTGGTGGGGTAGGGAGCAGACTGCGAGGGAACACCACCGGTAGGGTAGCCACCGGCGGGAGACGACTCGGAAGCAGAGCTGGCAGGAGAGCTGGCAGCCGGGACGGGCACGGAGACGCTGGAAGAGGCAACGGGAGCAGGTCCGGTAGGGTAACCGGGAACAGTGCCGTTGGAAGGAGCAGAGCTGCTGGGGACGGGCACAGCAGAGGTGGCAGAGGTGGCCGAGCTGCTCTCAACGGGGGCAGGGCCGGTAGGGTAGCCACCAGCTGGGACAGTGGCGCTGGAGACAGCGCTGGACACGACACCGCTAGACACAGGGTAAACAGTGCTGGAGGTGACGGTGGATCGGGCCGGGCAGTCGGTGACGGTAGGAGCACACGAGGTGATGGTCACGAAATCGGTGGAGTAAATAGTGCTACCGGCCATGGCGGCGCCAGCGAAGAAAACAGCTCCGGTGAAACGCATCTTGAATGTTGATATTGGGGGTATATCGAAAACGTTTAGAAACGTAAGTTTAGGTTTTGGTATTGGGAAGTGAAAAAAGAATGTGATAAAGCTGCAAGCTTATAGCGCTGTGAAAGAGTGGACGACCGAAGTCAAAGCTGGAGTCAAGTGACTAGAGTTGCGGTGATGGCTTTTTGGCTGGAGAAGGAAAAAAGAAGAAGTGTGGACATGATGGAGAGGCGGTCGAGTATTAATAGGATGACGAACACAAAGGATTTCCCGAAAGGGGACGATCCTCGCAAGTTGGGAAATTAAACAGAATAGGAACCTCCATGGGACTTGGAGCTAGCGCGTCCAGGGCTGTGCCAGTGTTGCCCAGGGGGGCCGAGGGGGTGGTTTAGGGAAGCACATCGGCGGTGGAGGTTGTGGGCTTGGTTGTGGGTTAGGGAGACGCAGACATTATACTACGTAGATGACTAGACAACTGGGGTACCTAGTTCCTGTGTTATTTTCATTGTCATTGTCGAAATGCCAGTGGAAATCCCGCTCCGCTCCGCTTGACAACTAATTTGAATTTGACAGCCAGACAACGGAACCCCATTCCCTTTAGCTACGGAGCTTGCTTTAGTTTACTTTGAGACTTCGAGAAGGCCTGAAGGGGGAAGGGGGAAGGTGGAAGGTTCCTTTGTGAGGAAGGACAAGAGGTCGGTCTCTCAATAGAGATAGACCTAACCCGAGAAATCTCTAAAGAAAAGGAGATATTAAAGAAAAAGGAATTTGTGGAATACTTCTCTGGGCTTACCGACCTTACCGACGAATCTTGTCAATGTTCTACAATGGCAGAATAGCTGAAAGACATAGAACAATAATACTAATTTTGGCTCATCGGCTCATGTTTGGCCAATGGTTAATAGTTACCTCTCTCTTTCTCTCCTTCTTCTCTTTCTTTTTCTTAGCACGTACGTAGTACAGTAGCCATGCAAGACGATATCGTTTCAGCGTTTCAGCGACCCAGGACCTAACCAAAAGGTGAAGGTGATGGATAGATCGATGGCTGATTCGTAGGCGGCCGGTGTTCGCAGGGGTAATTCTCCGCAAAAGATGACAATCATAGCCACTTAAGAGCCACTTAAGAACCACTTAAGGAACCACACAAGGGGCCACTCAGAACCTGAACTAGGATCTAAAATACAGCGGAGCTAAGTACCACCGAGAAAGCACTTTTGCAGGATCAGATTGGCTCTCCCGAACCTCACCAGCAAACAAGCATTGATGGTGTAAAATGATGACATCCTGTCATGTATCTTGAGGAAAATGAGGCTAGCGTCTTTGATTGGACTAGCTGTTTCGAGTATATGTACACATGAAAGAAGAATTATGATAATATTATTTTAGATAGCTTGAGTGGAATATTATCCTAGAAAAGAAAGTGGGAAAAAGGCCTCGGGCTGTGAAAGGAGAAGAGGAGAAGACAGCTAGAGGCAGAAAGGCAGAAAAGGTAAACTCCGGTCCCAACTAAAATCGCGGCTACGTACATGCGAGCTTTCCGATGATCTCGGGAGTTTCGCGGTGCTACGTAGTAGTTGTAAAAGAGAAAAGCTGTTGGTAATAATAAATATTGGCAGCGTCGAAATGTTGATACGCGCACACGCATACGTTACTTAATTCGTACTGATATGTACAACACACTATGCACAATATCGAATATCCCCATATCTGAATGTGTATATCGTTCGTCCGATGTTTGTTTGCTCTTCAGGGATCTCCCTCCCTTCCTTAGAGCTAAAGCCTCTCCATTAATAGGTGGCGGCAAATCTGCGTCCCCAATGCATCCCAAGAGTTGCAAGTGTCCACTAATGCAGGAACACAATGCTCGCCCTCCCCGGCAGGATCACTGCCTTTACCTACCATATAGGTAAATAGCATGGCCGAGTTGGTCAAATCATAAGTGTCTATGATATCTAATGAAGACTTGAAGGAATAGCTGCTCTAGAGCACCCTCCTGACCCTCTAGTGACTAGAAGTTAGACGCCCGCCTTGCCATCACCTGACAATTCGCCTCAAACCCCCTCCTCGAGTCTTGTAGTTGTCGACTCATTTCATTGGCCGGCATTAACTGTCGAAAACTGGGGTGAAATATGGCGCAGTTGGGAGAAGAGAGTCCTCGATAATTTCTCCCTGACGATCCTACCCATGTAGATTATATGTGGATTCATTCTCTAGGGCTAAGAAGAGGAGCAGAGGAGGATCCAGGGAAGCCCACAGTTATCATTACTTTTTCACACCTACCGAATAGAACCAACCGAGATAGAAATCGGGTCAAGTGCTTGGCCAAGGCCATCGATTAATTACCTTCCCGTTCATAAACGTTCCTCTTGAGAGAGTCTAATAGGTAGGGTAGCTTTCGCTCACGGTACTACCTAAGATCCTAAGTATGTATGCAATATAATATGTATATGTGTATGTGATACCTAATATTGTAAAGCAACTACCTACTTGGTCAATGTATTTATTATATATTTTGCTTATATACCCATTCAGCCATTAGAGACTCACGAGGGAATCGTATGTGATGTGATATTCGACTTGTACGTACCAGAAGAGAGAAACCCAGGTCAGTGCCGAGGTGGGTAATCGATCATGTCTCACCATTTACAACCAAACAAATCCATCGAGGGGATAATTCTGCGCTGTATGTATGTAAGGTGTCGTCATGTCTCTCGATCTACATCCGCTGTACCTAATCCTTCGGTTGGCGCCAGCGTTAAATCTTTGCTAAGGCGAAACGTGCTTGGCTTTAATTAGAACCGTGCCGCGTCCTGCGTGTGTCTCTCTTGACATGTGCTTTCTGTCTCTGTATCTGTCTCTGTCTTTGTGCTCAGACCTTTGAAAGGTGCCCTAGCTTCTCGCTTAGATGAGTTCGGGATCGTCCCCAGTTCTTGGAACCTTGGGACGAGCTTACTTTTCTCAGATGTGGATGCATGGATGCGTGGGTGTGTGGATTACGGATCATGGATCATGGTCCAAAAAGGAGACAGGAGAGCGCGATGATCTACTTAATTAAAGTTGGTCAAATTTCGGTCTTATTGTGCCATTTCCTTACCGAATAGTCTGGCTGTTTCGTTGTTCGACACCTTTGATGACTTATTTTTCTTCATTTATGTCATGGCGTTTCCCCATCTCTTAGGATACATGTGCCAAGCTTGGTTCCATGGCGACATCATCGATATCGGTTCCCTCGAAGCTTTGACGGATTCATTAGTCTGGAAATTTGGTCAGTAAGAACCTAATCTGTCGGCGATCGTCTAATGATTCGATTGGTGCGCGAGACTATCCAGAGCCATCACAACCTTGGGAAGCTTGCGAATTCTGAGGTACTGCACGAGATTTTCTAGCACCGCAAATCCGGCATCTTGACGAAACTAGATACCTCGCTGTGAATATGGATACAAATGAACATCAACGCTTCCCTCGAATATGGAAATTCCAAAGTTAGATTATTGAAAGGCGATGGTGGCAATGCAATACGTCGACCGGTCGGAACTGAAAGATGACTTTCGATTTTGTCCTCGAAGCAATTGCAGCCATCTCAATTCATCATTGTTATCACAAACTTCGCTTGTCCCAGGGAGTCGAGCCCGGAATCTTGGTGGTTGGTCTGTTATTACTAACAAGCTTACTTAACATAGTTACCTTCTCGAGTTCAATACCAGGTCCTTACACTTTGATCAATCCAATAATACTTTCTTTGATGCTTTCTCTCGGGATTCTCAACCTACCTTGTACCCATAAGTGACGCAGATAGGAGTTCGAAGCAACATTCCGATGGGATATATTGATTCGGTCGAACGAACACAACGTTGTGGCACGTTTTCCGTATACCAACGGTGGAAGAATAGTGTTATTATGCTTTAGAACGTCCTTTTTAAGGCCAAGTAAGGCTAGCATTGTTCTTGAGCACGTCAGTATCTGAATAGGCGCCTGTGATGGACATCGACTCCAGCTAATGCTCGTGCTCGAGAGCCTCTCCATTTCAACGCAGACGATGATCGATTGGAGAGCCAGAAGACATGGGAACACATTCCAATACAGCACGCGCGCCGAGCCAAGCTGCCACAAGCTGTGCAAGTTCAAGTCAAGGAATGGCTTATGATAATACAGTCCAGCTATATATTGCCAACGGGGTCGGGTCCATGGAAGTGTTGCGGAAAGAGTATTGCCTAGCAGGCCACAAGCTTAAACATAAGCATGTTCAATACCTATCGTGCCCCCGGAGCCGTCATGGCTGCCATCTTTGGATGCATTGTGCAGCGATATGAAGGCACAGAGCCACTCATATACCGCCTGGTACATCGGGGAGCTCCCACGTGCTGTCTCCCACTTATATTGAAGTGGCTGTGTTGCAGATTCGCTTCAGAGATCAGGTTCGTTTACGCCGAGACTCACGATACTCCGGTATTCGGTGTACCTAGGTAGTACCTAGGTAGGTTTAAAAGAGATTACGAATAAATTGTCTGGATTGACTCGATTAATTACCACAGGGTCGATTCTAGATGATAGCTTAATCTGGCGGTGTGCCATATTAATGTAAAGCTGCATGCGGTTGAACGGCTGTCAAGTTTCATTGTTCCGGAGATGGACACGTGGAGGTACTTCCTGTCACATCAGGTATGTGACATGAATTTTTTTTGGAAAGAGGGAAAGACGGAGTTGTTTGGAATGTATCGAACACATTCATGGATCCAGACATCTTTGATATGGGTAGGTCTTGCATTTACACAAGTCATATACTAGGTAGTCCATGTTACCTACTATGTAGTATAGTGTAGGTAGTGTAGGTAGGTAGGATTAGGATGGTACGATGGACTAAAATTAGATTGATATATCTTCGCATACCTTCTTGAAAGTTTATTTCCATGAATATTTTTTGTGTCGTTAGTCGTTATAGGGTCACTTCTAAGTACCTCTCTATGTGCTTAAACGCTTAAACGAGTTTTAATTCAGGGCTGCTGCGGGGAGCTATTGGATTTTGCAAATGACAGAGTTCACCGCCTGCCTAAATTTGATCAGAGTTAACGCGTACAATGATTTTAACGCTAAATCGAGTAGGTGGGGAGACGAGCACAGGTGGGAGGTGGGATGCGGGCAGGCACAACGAAATGAATGCCGTCTTTTTTTTTTATGACTGAATTTATACTTACCATACTGATAACCTGATATCTAATACTGACTACCTACTTTTTTCAAACCTTTAAAAAAAAAACACATTGGACATTGGATCAATTTTATCAACACATCAACCAGCTATACCTATAACCTATCAACTTATCAACCTCATTTGCCAATACCCAAACGATCTACATATGACTTAAGTAGTAAACACCCAATACACCCCCCAACACCGCACACGATCATAGATCAGTAAAACCCTGGAGATCACCGATCACCGATCACCGATCACCTATCACCGCTATTTGTCCTCGAAAGTGCATCATACCCATCATACCCCCCCAATTACCCCGTAACCCCATACCCAGCATTTTCAAGAGTCGGAAAGAGTCAAGTCATACCTCGCAGTCATCATTTGCATTTGTAACCTCCCTCGTACCGGCCATGGTCAACCAGCATGCTGCATGAATCTGCAGTCACCCCATCATCATCCTCGTTTGTCATAGTTGGTACTTGATATACATAGTTTGGGCACAGTTGAAGGGTTTGGGTCCAGCATCTTGACAAGATGGAATCTCAGGTATGTGCTATTCTGACTATCCTGTGTCTCTTTCCCATTCTCGAAACTAGACTGATCCGCTCCCCTCTTTATCCAGATCGAGAATGCCATCGAGATTGCATGGAATCCTACCTCCGACCAAGCCCTGAAAAATCAAGCCTTTGATTATCTACACCAGTTACGTACCGATCCACAAGCATGGCAAATTTGTGTCAGCCTCTTCACTAGAACTCCTAGGTCTTCTGAGGTTGTTCGACTTGTCAGCCTCGAGATAGTCAACAATGCCATCCACATACAGTCCCTCGATACCGGGAGCTTAATCGGCCTTAGAGATGCCCTCCTAGAATACGTGCGATCCACCTATGGCGTCAACCAACCTTCCCAGATAGATGCTCCTAGCTTACAGAACAAACTCACTCAAACTCTCACCCTACTCTTTGTTTCTCTGTACAAACAGGCTTGGGAGACCTTTATCGATGATTTCTTGGCTCTTACCATACTCCCAGGAAGCGGTCAGCGCGACAATGTCCCCGGTGTCATTCTCTACCTGCGCATTCTCGGCTCCATTCATGACGAGATTGCCGATGTCCTAGTTTCGCGCCAAAATGACCAGGTTCGTAGTCATACCGAGTTGAAAGACTTGATCCGTGTACGCGACGTCGCAAAGATAGCCCAGTCTTGGCAGGACCTTCTTGCCCAGTATGGCAATCAGAACGACGGCATAGTTGAGATGACCTTGAAGGTTATTGGTAAATGGGTTAGCTGGGTCGACATATCTCTTATTATTAATGACGGCATGCTTAGCTTGATCCTCCCCCTAGTCGGCCGTTCCAACGAGTCCGGCGGTGAAGACAAGGTCAGAGATGCCGCCGTTGAGGCCTTCACAGAAATTGTCGGCAAGAAGATGCGCCCGGCTGATAAAACGGAGATGATCTCCTTCCTCGGCCTACAAAACATCATATCCCAGCTCATTGCTAGTCCTCCCTTGAATGAATTCAAAGGAACCCCTCAATATGACACTGATCTAGCTGAGGCCATCGCCAAATTAGTGAACACTGTCATGGCTGATATTGTCCGAGTTTTGGAGGATCGGGCAACTGACGATGCAACTAGAGCTAAATCTAACCAGTTACTTCATGATTTCATACCTCTTCTATTGCGATTTTTCTCTGACGAATATGACGAGATCTGTTCTACTGTTATTCCCTCCTTGACCGACGTCTTGGCCTACTTCCGCAAGCTCCCCGAGCTCCCTGCGTCCTTTTCCGAGACACTTCCGCCGATCTTAAACGCTATTATAATGAAGATGCGCTATGACGAAACCTCCTCTTGGGGAAGCGAGGACGAGCAGACCGACGAAGCCGAGTTCCAGGAACTGAGAAAGAGGCTCCAGGTCCTTCAAAAGACCGTAGCTGCTGTGGACCAGAATCTCTATGTCGAAGTTCTGTCCAATTTGGTTGCGAACACGTTCCAGACCTTAGACGAGCAAGGCTCCCAGATGGACTGGAGAGACGTTGACCTAGCTTTACACGAGATGTTTCTGTTTGGCGAGCTTGCGATGCCTAATCAAGGGTTAGGAGCCAAGAACCAGGCCTCACCAGTTGCATCGGACAGGCTGGTGGCGATGATGACCAAAATGGTACAATCCGGTATGTCGAAGTCTCATCGCCTCTTTAAAGTGCTATGCTAATAAGAATTATATCCAGGAATCGCAAATTTTCCACACCCAGCAATTCTATTACACTATATGGAAATTTGTGTCCGTTACTGCGCCTTTTTCGAGAGTCAAAGTGCCTTCATAGGCCAAGTTCTCGAGAATTTCGTACGTCTTGTCCATCATGAGCATGCCAGGATCCGTACGCGTTCATGGTACCTCTTCCACCGTTTTGTAAAACACTTGAGAGCACAAGTAGGCAACGTGGCCGAGACCGTCATCCAGTCAATCGGGGATCTTCTCCCCATCCATGCGGAAGTACCGGGCGACGACGCCGATGACGACATGTCTTCCGATCAAACAGACAATTCAGCAGATGCCGTCTTCGCCAGCCAGCTTTACCTATTCGAAGCCATTGGGTGTATTTCGTCCACAGCTTCGACTCCCATAGAAAAGCAAGCGCTTTTTGCTCGCTCTGTTATGGGCCCTTTGTTCGCTGATATGGAACAGCATCTACCTAGGGCCAAGGCCGGGGATGCCCAGGCTATACTTCAGATCCATCACATTATCATGGCTCTGGGCACATTGGCACACGGATTTTCGGACTGGACGCCTGGTGCGAACTCTGCAAATCAGCGACCACCTCCGGCAAAGGCGCTGTCCGACGAATTTGCGCGGGCGGCCGAGGCCATCTTGATTGCACTTGGCGAACTCAACAGCTCGTCCGAAATCCGCACAGCTTGTAGGTCAGCCTTCTCGCGCCTGCTCGGCGTGTTGGGGTCTGCCGTGCTTCCACAGCTTCCCCAGTGGATTGATGGACTTCTATCTAGAAGCTCGTCAAAAGACGAGATGGCCATGTTCCTCCGCCTACTCGACCAAGTTGTCTACGGCTTCAAGACGGAAATCTACGACGTCCTCAACCAGTTATTAACACCCCTGTTGCAACGAGTCTTCGGCGGCCTTTCGGAGCCGATCAACGGTACTGACGATGAAATTCAACTTGCAGAGCTCCGTCGCGAATATCTCACATTCGTCGTTGTCATTCTAAACAACGATCTTGCCGGGGTTCTCGTGTCAGAGGCTAACCAGGGCTTCTTCGAATCGCTCATCAACTCCATTCTCGCTTTGGCCACGGATATCGGTCCCAGCTCGGGTAATCTTCCGGCCAGCCGTCTATCGTTCGGGTTACTTGCGAAGATGGCTGGCGTCTGGGGCGGTCCAGATGTGGCTAACATATCGGCAAATCCATCAGCCCCTTCTGGATCCCCCTCGCCCATCATCCCTGGCTTTGACCAATTCCTCATCGACAGGTTCCATTCTGTATGCTGGGACGTCCTACGTGACCAACAATTCAACCCTTCCGATGCGCAAGCTAAGCAAGTCCTCCACGAGATCGCTGGGCTAGAACAGGCTATATATCTGAAGACAGGGGAAAAGTTTTTACAACACCTCCAGTCGACTCTTTTCCCTGGTCTGGGTATCGATGGGAATGATTTCCTGCGGGCCATGACCACGGCCACCGACAAGAAAGCTTTTTCAAAATACTTACAAGGCTTACTGAGTAATTCAAGATAAATAGCCTAAAGAGTCCTAGAGGTGAAGGAGAGATGATACTGCGGTGGTCATTTTCTGTAATTGCATAAACGGGAGTTCGGTTCACCAAATACCAACCACAATTTAGTTGACTAGGTATTTACCTGCCCATAGATGAACGTAGGAATTGATGTTAAAGCCGTGGCAAGATGCTACTGGCAAATGAGGAAAAAAATTGAGAGGCAAGACTCAGCTTGTCCTTATATTAAGCAGCCTTTTCCGATGCACCTCAGTGATATGTTCATTTCAATCACTAGAAACTTCAATAGCTATCATTTATGTCCTGCATTCTTATTTAACTCACATACCTGCTCTCGGGGCCTAACATCCAACTTAAGTTATTCCAAACTGTAGGCTGCTCATCTGGACGAGTTGAAAGCACTGGTATGGGTATGGACGTATTGATAATTATTGTACAGCTACCTCCCGACCCTAACAAGACTTAGGTACATGTACATGATACTAGAAAAAAGAGAGGGTATATAAACAGTGTTGTATCGCATTTATATACACTAAAGCTATTTCAATGGATGAATCGTATGTGTAAAAAACAGTAAAGGGAGGGGGCCTTCTTTTTTGAATCAAGAAAAACTCGGCTCTCGGCAACCCCTATTTATAATTCAAAACCGAAAGCTAACATAACCGCTCATATAATCTTGTTTTAACTTATTCACCCCTATCGTCCTTTTCCCTCCGGTGGAGTAAGAAATCATAGCTTGCCTAAGCATTGATGAGAGCTCGACCGTGTAAGGGCAACTAACGGCTAATGCACTACCGCGATCGTTATCTTGGAGTATTCTCAGCGCTCTCGCGAGTGTTGCGTATTTGAGCTTCGAGTGCTTCACAAATCTGCCTCAGGCTGTTAAGAAGCCGAATCAGGGCTGGGGATGACAGCCCCACCCCCCTGCGAGAAGTGCCTGTCAATTGCATCTCTCCAGCCGCGTTCCAGGTCTTCGGGAGACATGGATGAGCCTAATTCGACGAGGTTGCGGAGCCTTTCCAGGTCTTCAGGCTGCTGGTAATGGTAGTTGCCAGTAACGTGGTTACGGAAAGCATCAAGTTGAATGATTTGTTCTTGCGTTGTGCAGTGTGCCATGTAGTAGAAGTGGAAGGGGCAGATCTCTCGCACGTTATGTAGAACGGGATGGTCTCCACAAAAGGCGCATTCCTGAGTAATTTTGACGGCGCGTGGTATCACTGCTACAGGTGGCTGGACTTTGGGATGGGTGATGAACGGGAGCATTTCTCTTGTAGTTGTTACAGGGTAGATAAGCTGACATTCCCGTTGGGGCCATTTCTTTAGGGCCTGACATGCCGTGTACTCGTACGTATGCCCGTTAACCGTGTGCCGACGCGGAGGCTGAGTTGTCGGCGGTACGTCGCGGTTGCGTCTACCGAGAAACCAGGTTAATTCCCAACCGCCTTGGCCCTCCTGCAGGCCAAACTCCCGTACTGGACGCGATAGGGCTGGATGCGATAGGGTCCAAGGAAATCCTGATGGGTAATAATATGGCACCTGGTTTGGAGTTGCCATGGTTGAGGTTTATATCTCCGACGAGCAATTATATAAATATAAGGTATAGGCTGCCGTCTCTTGTGTTTAGTTGAGCTCTTGGTTTCGAGTGACTCTGCTCCCTAAGACAAGATTTCGATGATGTCGGATAGGATATCTAAAAACGCTTAGCCTTTAAATATGATGCGAATTAGAATGAGAAAGAAAGAAGGGATCGTGAAGTACGAATCCCTAGCAGGACTATTAGATGAATGCTGGTTGCAAGGAGGACAACGGTGATGGTTGAAAATCAAAATTATCTGTTCAACACGGGAGAACAAGAAGCTTGGAAAGCGAAACGCTCGAAGGTTGGAAGGTTGGACTGTTGGCTGTCAGAGGGAAAGCATGGGTATTTGTATTGTGGCAATTCAGGAAAGGCGCTGTTCGGAGAAATCAATTGTCAAAAAGAGGAATTGAATAGCCCTAGGTATATTATAGACTTATATGGTGATTTCTAGATGCGGTTTACCTAGTACTGTGCTATTGGATAGTAGTGAGGGACGAACGTTCGGGATGGCGTCGGAACCATAACTATATATGCAGTCAGTGATGACTATAAAGCCTCACTATTGAATCTTAGGACATTTCCTATCTATTAAAGTTCGTTCTGTGTATTTGTGGCGGTTGCTTAGGTTGGATGGTCTGCGTATTTACTGTCAACATTGGAACGCATTTGATACACAATTGTAGTTTCGTCGTACCATGCCGATCCAAAGAGATATCCCTCTCAGCCTTGAAAGCTTTATTGCAAGGACCAGTGTCCAATTCTAATCAACCAAGATTTTGGGCTCTAGTTCGGAGTAATGCGACAGGTATGCACTGAACAGTTTAATCGCGTGGTCGACGTCGTAAGTGCCTCCTGTCTCACGGATACTGTGCATACTCAGCTGCGGGTTTCCCAAATCTAAGGTACGCACGCCTAGCTTCGCAGAGAGCATAGGTCCAATCGTACTGCCGCAAGACGAATCGTTCCTGACCACAAAAAGTTGAAGGGGAACGCTCGCTCGCTTTGCCATCTCTTGTAGCAGTACAATTCCAGGCGAATTGGTGGCGTAACGCTGATTGGCGTTAATTTTAATGACGGTGCCTTTGAGATAGTTCAGAGTTAGAGACGACATTCGGTGTATATGGAAAAAAAAGGTGCGGTAGAAGTGCGGTAGACGTACCTTTATTCATCTCAGGCTGATGATTAGACTCGTATTTGGCCACATAATTGGGATGAACCGAGTGGGCCATGTCGGCCGAGACAAGAAATGATGCTGCCATCGTTTGCTCAAAAGCAGTAGATAGATCGATGTCAGGATCAGAGCTGATGTGTCCCCAGTGCTTGCCAGATGCCAGATCACCGCGACGACCGCCAGCGAGGATAGACAGACGGCGAACAACAGCGGGCAAAAGATCAGAATTAGCACCTTGAGCCGAAGTCGAACCGATTTCCTCGTGGTCGAAGCATGTTATTAAGCGGATGCTAGTCTCATTATCAAGACTGGCAGACGAAATGGATCCTATGAGTCCCATCACACTGCAATAGGTCATGTTTAAGTTGTCCAGCCTAGCTGAGTAAATGAATTCCTCGTTTAAGCCGCCAAGGCACGACTTTTGCACGTCGTAGAGCACCATCTCGAAATCAACCACGTCTGAGACTTGTACCCCCGCGTGTTCGGCGATTAGCTGGATGATGTACGGGTGGTGGCGTTCGGTGATCTCTTTGAGTGGTTGAAAAGTCTCGTCAGGCCCCGCCTCGGAATCGGATGTCTCAGGAGTGTTGCCCTGGCCTGTTCTATTCAGCTCAGCAGCTACTAAGCCGGCAATTGGAAACAATTCCGTTTCCTTGTTGGGGTCAAACACAGACGAACGATCGAGATGAATAGCGAGGGTAGGGATTCGAATGATGGGACGATCGATCTTGACCAGCTTTTGTGCGAAGTTTCCCTTTCCATCCTTAACTAGCACACGACCAGCAATGCTTAGGTCTCTGTCGAACCAAGAATGCCAGATGCCACCTCCGTAGGTCTCGACGCCGACTTGCAGGAAGCCAACCCCGCTCTTCTTGCTCACGGGCTTGATACGTAGGCATGGAGAGTCTGTATGAGCTCCAAGCATCGCAATAGGGTTTCCGGGCCTCCATTTGGCACCAATTGCAAAAGCTACGATGGTAGAGCCATTTCGGGTCATGTAATATTTACCACCGGGCCGAAGAGTTGAAGACCAGTTGTCTCTCTCTTTGATTGGGGAGAAACCGGCCTTCTCTAATCGTTCGATAGAAGAGCGAACCGCGTGGTAGGCTAGAGACGAGAAACATTAGTTAGGAGACTAGAGGGGTAGTGTAAGATTTAGGGATCGTGGGCTATACGTGTGGGAGATGCATTGACAAAATCCAAAAAGTCCAGAGCTGATTTAGGCGGTGCCATTTGGTAAGATATGCAGCTGAACCGACGATTTGTTGCGAATGTTGCGAATGTTGTCGATGATATTAAACGTGAAGCAATTCGAAGCGGGATGAAAGGTCGAACGTTGCAGAGAGATATCGGTCCAAGATTTAGGTGCAAGTTGATGACTTTGGTAGTCATTTACACCCAACTAGAGAGACCCTCGGTCGAGGCGTGGCGAGAGAGAAAAGGGAAATCCACAATTGCCGTGTGAATTGGATGAATTGTCGAACACAGATTCTAATATTGATTGAATGGAATTCAGTGGCTATTGGAGAGTTGGAGAGTTGGATAGTTGGAGACCCGAGGTTTGTGGTACAGCATTTGATCTACGATAGATGACTAACAATGTCAATAATGTCACTATGTCACTGTCACTAGTCTAAATTAGCTTTAGCTTAGCATCACTGATCTACCGGGGCATCTGAAAAATCTCCACCATCCCACCTACCGAATTTAGCTTATCTTATCCACCGTAACAGTGTCACAGACAGTGTTACGGTAAAAGTCAAGATCTCCTATCCTTGCAACGTCGAAAGTTTAAGCTTGACAGATTTACAGATTTCAAGGTTCAAATCATGGATGCATCACGGTGTTGTACTAATGTAGGTACTAGGTACTTCCAAGCTTGCGAGCTTCCAAGATTCGAACGATTCAATTCAACCTTGAATTAGTCCAACATGTTCAACCTTGCCCGCATCTTGCTTTCCACATCTACGTCTACATCCACATCCACATCCACATCCATATCGCAACATCGTATTATCGTCTTATCATCTTGTCGTCTTATAATCGGCAATAACATTTGGGCGAACCATCCACTTTACACTTTTACCGTTACAGCTCCGCCACTCGAGATTTGTTCGCCTGCTTGGTATGCATACCTACATATATACATATTTAATTAATTACAATAAATACAACGAATACAACATAAACATATAGATACGTCGAGGCTATCGAGGTGGCAAGTTGATCAGACTATCACGTACGTTGGGCATCTTCTTATTCCGTCCTGCCCTTGTCCTCGTTCTCGTGCCCGTGCCCGTGCCCGTGCCCGGCACCTGGGACCAGACTTGGATCTCACAAGAAGTGGACGCACACGTAGTAATAACCATTGCATACATTTCGCGCATTTCGCGCATTGCGTGTGTGTCGCATATGGCTGATATGGTAACTGTGTAGTTATTCTAGAATGGGAGAATGGGTGAAGGCGATAGATATTCCCCTTTCCTCTTCTGGCTGTCTTGAGGTGTATCGTGATGTATTGTGTGCTACAAACAATGGCAAATAAGTAAGGCCGCCAACTAAAGCTGGTAGACAAACCGAACTGGGCAAATGTAATCCGACGTATTGGGATACGTCGGGCGCCCGCCACACCCACCGCCCGCATTTCTGCAGGATGAGGTGGCGTCTGGATTGTCGTCAAGGATACGCACGATAGTCCATGAAGGCCATGAAGGCCATGACGGGTACAGCAGACACACCGTACCTGGTACTTAGGTACCTAGAGGTATTGGGTGTGTTGAAAGTCTCACCCTCTACCACCATCACCACCATCACCACCACCACTACCACCACTACCACCAACCTGGCAGGTAACCCACCACCAGCAGAGGAAACCTAGAAAGGGTTGTCTCGCGAGACAGAAGCAGCAGTAGAACGATGGATCATTCAGGTACCAGACGTTTATAGGCAGACTCGCAGAGTGTTGAGTGCGGAAGAGTCGTAAACGTCTTAGTAACCTTGGAAGCAAGCCTCTTGGCTCCCAGGGCTGTCTCTTGTCCGCTTTTCCATTGGACCCAATAAGCGAAAAAAAAGGGCACCAAAGGCACCAAAGGCACTTTGCGGAGTCAGAATTCTAAAGACTAAAATAAGATGAACCGCTGTCAGGGCAAGGGACTCCCGGTCCTAATAGTGTACCTACACACTATTACTTTGCTAAAACGCCATCTCAGATGACAGAGCCTAAGAAGATCCCAAGGGTCCTTCGAAATCTGATCTCCTCATCCACATCTTCGGGATGCTCAATTTGTTTGCTCAATCTCAATCCACGCCTTTGTCGCGCATTTACATAGTGCTCCGAGATCATGGTCGACCACGTTCCTTTAAATTTCTTTTTTCTTTCTCCCAGTGCCATAGCAAGCACTAAAGTACCTAGGTGTATATCTGTCGCACGTAGCCTTGTAAGCCCTGTTTGGTCGCGGGGTCATCGTCCGACCATGTATGACTGCGTATGAGGTATTCTTACGGAGGGATCCGGAAGATACTTTCCAAGTTTTTTTTCCCTCTTTCTAAATTCCGTCCAGGCGTCGAGGCATCTTACTACGGCAACCTGCCCATCCTTTTCGTACTCCTATCATGGTTTCTGATCAGGCGTACACGTTTACCACCGCTGCTTTCTTCCCCCCTCTCTATCAGGTTGAATAGATGGCACATATAAAGCTATACTGTTATACTTTTATACTTTTATACTACCGATTGTCGTGATGCTTGGTATGAATCCTGAACATCCTTGGTAGCTTATCCAAGTTTGTGTAAGAGGCATGTTCGTGGGCAGACGCAATGTGATTCGTACGCAGCCATGCGCATACAGTACGATTTTTTTTCGGTCTGCCAAAATAGTACCTCCCTAACTAATGTATAGATTTGTACTATGTCATGTACACATTGCGGTACTTCGCACACAATTTCGGTACTTGGTGATACTCCTTGTTCGTTCTTCTCAAAGGCGGCCAATCATAACCTCGAACCAAACTTGTCTAGCATACCCTGGAAAATCAGGGGTCTTTTTGAGGCAAGGGGCGTTGACTAGAGCAATCGCCATGCTCAGTCAGTCAAGTGAGAGGAATCAATGTACGCGAATGCGTGCTTAATGCTCAATGCTTGAAACGCGTGTCACTGCCCACTCCCTCCTACATAGATACCTAGTTGGTATCTATCATCCAGTTGGGAAACACTCAATTGCTCTCTTTATTATAGCTTTAATCTTCAATCCAACTATGGTGCCTATGGTGCCTATGCTACATGGAGCGAGCCCTATTGGCTTCTAGACTCGTAACAGATACTTACCCAATTCGGCGTCTAACCGTTGATGGCGTTTCGTCGACACAGTAGTCTAGCCTGCCCTCCAGCCTACCCGTGGGGGAGGCCGTCGATCACACAAACGCCCCATTGTGCAGGTAGGAAAAGAAACCTCTAGGCTGCCTGAGGCACCCAAATACAAATACTCGATAGGCGTTACCTAACTACCTAATGTGAGTAATGCGCCCTGAAGCTTGAAGTCGAATATGGTAAATCAGTTATGATGTATGTTGGTTTACCCGCAAATACGAACTTGGACTAAGGCAATGGGTGTAATTACAGAGTGAATTGCTGACACGAAGATTGCGGGTCCTGAGAGACTATGCACATCGGACACATGTACCGTGGACGCTACCTAGTAATGGGACCATCAGCGATATCTTCAATCTCTTTATCAGTATAGATATACTACCTATATATGTGTATTATGTGCCTAGTGGAAGTAAGTACCTAGATAGCGAACATCGATTCCTCTGCCCTTTTCGTTTTCTCTATTTCTTCCGCTTAGAGTCACGTAGCGACTAGGTAGTTCCAGATTATAACAGTCAAACCGTGTATTCAGCCCGTCGCACTTAGTAGATGTCATCAGCCTTTCGATCCATCCGACCTCAGGCTTGTGGCGGGGTTGAAGATCTTTGCTTATCTGACGTCTTGGCTTATTTGGATATTTCACCTACTATGGTTGCTATAATCTGCGTACAAACGTACCTACATAGTAATGCTCGACTTGATCCTCGACTTCGAGTATATAGAGCATCGAAACGAATCTATAGGTAATTATGGGGAGATTTGATGATGGAGGTTGAGCCGTTCCGAACTTTTCTAATGTTGAGGTGAAGAGTTCGGTGGTCGATTCTAACACCTTCTGAAACAAAGGAGGACAACAGAGCTGAATCTATTTTCAACTTGTCGACACTTACGCTCATGCTTCTTTCCGAACTCGCGAGTTTGACAGCTGACCAGCCTTAAATAGAATTTGAGATCGATGTAGGAATAGGGGCAGGACTAGGAACATCTAAGGTAACTTTGTCGGAATGTGACTTTTTCCCCGTCGTTTATTCTCCGTCGTGGCACAAATCCACCCGCTTCTAGTTCATATCCCCTTTGTACATTCGGGACCGGCACGGGCTTAATAAACAAGCTACTCGGCCCCGCGAGTCATACTCGTAGATGGTAATGCTAAGAATTATAATGCACAGGAAACTATTATCGAGAGATTTTGAAGGTAGAAGTAGAAGCCCGAAGTCGCTAAATGACGGTTAACTGTAAAATTACCTAGATATCTGAACGCTGAAACTGACCGAGCCGAGTTTGGTATAATAAGGCTGACTCGACTCATACGCCGTGCTTATAATGCAGTACCCTTGTGACTGTATCGCACGTTGAAATGCCTCGCCGTACGTATGCCCCTATTATTTCTGCCATCCACACAGGTGGATGCCTTTGTACTAATTGCCTCAAGTCGCCACTAACTCTTATACAAATCCCGAGTCCTAGTCCTTAGATATTAGAGCCCATCACCAATGTTATGAGTCGGATTAGCAAATATATCAGTGACAATGTCGATATGATTATTAGCGCAGGCGGAGACGTCAATAATAAATATCTGAGTATGGATGAAAGGTTGGAAAAGACTTTAATGAATGGATAAGACCAAGATGCTGGCGTGACACGATACAAGGTCATGCTACCTATACCGCCGAATATTTTATCATCACGGGGCTAGCGTGTATTCGTCATACCCACCCTTTGTACATACGTAGAAGGTATATATGTATTTGGTAGTTGAGTACAGCATATAGTCATAGTCGTGAAGCTGTTTGCTTCCAAGAGACAATCCAGCGGATCGCGGGAGGAAATGGGAAAGGTGGATTTGAAATACTGCGCTTGTGATTCACCTATTCATACTTCATAATCCTCGATGGCGAAGGAAAAGAAGTCAAGTCTTGAGTCTTGGGTAGGTAGTTGAGAGATAAGATGCTTAGAGTCCTAAGGTCATCTATTACATAGTATAATAAAAGTAGATGAATCCGAGGTCGTGGGGGACAAAAACGAGAATGGTATAAACATTAAAAGAAAAGAAAAGAATAAGCCCTGGCTGATAAAAAGTGGAGTGCCCAGTATTGGCTTTGATCCTTGAGTGAAGGAGGATTGAGTTTGGTTATATGTAATCCAAGCTCTATTGCTACTTCCCTCAACCATTTTTTTCTGTCTCTTTTTCTTCGGTGTATATTTACACTTACCTATATTTTCACGTAAACGGGTAGGTATGTTAGTTGCTGTACCTAGTACCTATAGTACCTATTCAGATATGCATGTGCTGCATAAGGGTGATGCTGGACAAGTTAAATCTAACTTGCTTTAGTGGCAAATGGCAGCAATGGTAAGTACAACAGTAGCTCCGTCATTGATGTTCCAACCTAGCAGAATCCAGTTGTAGGTGCCTTTTTCAAAGTTTAAATGCTGCATATACCCCTGTCTGATGAACCCGCCTCATTTCATCAGATTGATGAAGTACTGGGCTGTCTCTTCCCTCTCTAGACACTCTTCTCCATCCTTTCCTTCACAGCTTTACCATGTGTTGGTAAATTAAATGAGCATCTAAGCGTTCGCATTGCTCTGTAATAACTTTACATATTCATAAGAAAAGGGTGAAATTCATATTAAACTTGTGACACTTAGTGACTTTGAAATAGTTGGATTTTTTGGGGGTGGAGGGGGGTGACTCAAGGCTTGGATGAGGTAGGGTCTTGACCGTTCAATCAATTGAGGTTCGTGCGCCCATTTTAGTACCGTGTGAGTACCTGCCAAAGTACACACATACCTATTATTGTGTGTATTTATTTAGACGTGTACGTACCTGCCCAGCTACAAACATCAACGATAATAACGTTTGAACCAGCGCTGGGAAGGTCAAACTGCCAGGTTGAATATTTGGACCCAATTGTCGATTATGAGAAGCAGCAACACAATTGAATGGAGCCAACTTCCAACCCCCCAAAGTCACGCTTCTTTCTATTCATTATTTCGGTGACCGCTTCACTTCAACTTTACCTCGCTCACTTGTCACTTGGTACTTGGTACCCGAGAAAACTTTATATACATACAACCTTGGAGGTATTCGGAATTATTAAGGCAAGTACTAAGAAGTGAATAACGTTGAAGCTTTGCCTTTTATTTTACCTACTGTACTGTACTGTTTTTTTCCTTTCGTTTTTTTTTAAAAATTATTTACCCAGTCTTATTTGTTTTAATCCAAAAAAAATCCTTTTCACAAATTGCACTCTTCTTACCTTTTCGCAACGTACTAGATCCCTTGCAGTTCATTCTCGTCTGCCAAGATTTCCCAAGCCTCAACGACCTTACAACCGCCGTTCCGAGTACTTCGAACTGCCACGCCAGTCGCAAATCTCCCATCCATCCATACCTCATACTCAGTAGTATTCCATAATAATCCTCCTCGACTTCCGCATACTCCATATACTTTCCGCCGTCTGATAACCCCGTTGAAGAATTCTACGCGAGACACCAATTATCGTACTTGGTAAGTTTCATCTTCCTTTACTTCCTTCACTGTCTTTACCTACTATGTACCTCCATACCACCTCTTACCTTATCATACTTAGCCTATCAAGATTGCCTCCTTCAAGTCCTTCCTACTTCCCTTCGTATCTTAATGTTTCCTTACCTGAGAGTCGGTTTCGGGCGCAGCACGTAAAATTCGGTACCTCTTTGTAGGTGTCTACACATCTTACTTAGCTGCCTAGGCGAACATGAGCTTGACCGAACGTATCCATATATCTTCGCGTTCAACTTCATCTTGGCTTAGCTGGCTTTGGTACCTGACATCTAGTATCGCAGGGTGGTGCACACCACAGCTCTGGAGGTAGTTTTTTATTATCTTTTTTTCTTTTTTCAATCTTTTGATTCGAGAATGACAAACCTTGCTGTCGCTACCTAGTACTTGGTACTATAGCAGCACTGAGGTACCGTGACAAGTACACCCACGTACTGCGAAGTATAAATCCGCTACTGGAGGGAGTAGGGGTACCCCTGTTCCAACCAATCATCTTGCACAGTATCATACAGTACCACACACTAGCGTACAGGTACCTACCAGCATATAGCACCTTGATGCATCTTAGTCGCTGTTAGTCAGTGGGAGATCCCCAGGAGACCCACTTCTTCCAATATTTCGATTCCCACTATTGGTCACTGATCATTCACTACTTGCACGCGGCAACCTTGTTTGGATTGAGTGTCCCAGCCAAGGGCCTACTTCTCTACCGTCTACCATTCTGCTTGACACTCATTCCCATTCTCCCACTGCCGCCTTTCTTCCTCTCTACCACCATCACCACGACCTAATCTCTGTCTTCATTTTCACATTTTTCTTTTCGCCCGGTTTTACCGTCTTCTCTATTCAGCAAATAGATCCCGATTTTTTTAATCGCTTTGCCTCGTTCGCCGTAAACTCTTTTTTATTAACGCTGGCCCGCCGATTCGATGATCCCATTGTCTCAATACCGATGCCATTAAATTCCGGTATACGTGATTTCCTAATACTGACATTCGATCTCGAAGTTCTCTCGCGTACCCTGCACCTCCCCTCGGTTACGACGTCTGGTGCGATACCAACGATCGGATAATAGATCTA
This sequence comes from Annulohypoxylon stygium, assembly GCA_003314315.1. NCBI lineage: Eukaryota > Fungi > Ascomycota > Sordariomycetes > Xylariales > Hypoxylaceae > Annulohypoxylon > Annulohypoxylon stygium. The sequence goes on from QLPL01000009.1 coordinate 207,355, forward strand.
CAGCTGAATTTCTCATCCTCGCCATCCGCAATAATTATTAGAGACCATCAATATCTACCAAAGTGCGCGGCATCGTCACATGGGTTTTGCGCGATCCGTCAAATGACTTTTACGACCCGCCAACCTACACCCAAATAATCTCCATCTACACTCAAGCTTCGGTCAATACTCAGCTTGCAGGAGGGCGACCACATTAGTTTTAACATCCCGCATATGAGTCGATCCGTTTTTTAAGCCACCCAACTACCTTCTTACTATCAAGCGCTAGCTTCGAGATATCTCGTTGCTCGAGGTTTATCTGATCCGGTTATCTAGAGGCGGCACATGATAGCGCACCTTTTCGAACCTTGACGAGTTTGGCGCAAGTTTCGTGAAGCTAAGACTGGATGGACTCAGTTAGATCAATCTTCTAGGCTGTAGGTTGCTCTACGACGAATTTTTGCCTAACTGCAGAGGAACCATCGACGACCTTGCATAGGCAGCGCACTATCGTGATCTAATAGGATCATAACTATTTTCTGAATTAGGATCACCTCGGACATCTTACCTTGAGCCTCAATCGGTTGGTCTTCTAGGATACTAGGACATCAAATCTCGCATCCCACTATCTTTACGACTTGACCGAAATTATTTTCTCCCGCGGCCATGGCCGCCAATATGCCACAGATGGCTGGCGGTGCCGCTGCACGGCCGCGGCCACCTCACCAGCAGCTGTCGCAAGTTGTTTATACGCAGATGATGCAGCAACAGGCGAACTACGGCGGAGGCTGGCAGGATCAAATTCAGGCGAACTTGCGTGTGAGCAACGCAATGAATCTGTACGTCTAACCTTCTATTTCGAACTAACATATGAACAACTCATTACCATCGTTATGGCGACATTATTGTGCTAACTTATCGTTCAGAATATCTAATTCATTCCTCGCTATGCCCACTGTTGATTCGCAACAACTGGTAGGGGCCGGTCTGACTTACGAACGGGATGCCTTCGTAAATTCGCCCGATAAGGTCAGTTTTCCTTCCTTTCCATGGTGATAATCTGTGACTAATGGTTCGTATAGGCGACGTACGACCAAAAAATTGGCGGTCGTGTTCAAGAGCTATTTAGGCAAAGGCAAGCACATGAACACACCCTCCAACATAGTTTGAATGCGAACTTGAATGCGCAAGCTGCTGCTCAGGCCCAACACATGATGATGAACCAGGGCATGATGTCGAGGGGGATGGGCCAGCCTACCCAGGGGTTTCAGCATCTCCAGCAGCCAATGCAACCCTCACCGATTCCCCAACAGCCCCATCAACCTGGCATGGGCATGGGCGGCCCGGGAGGACTTCCCATGAACCCAAACCAGCAGGGAATGCAGATGCGTGCACAGATGCCGGGACATCCGGCCATGGCAAACTTATCGGCTCAAGAAAAGATGAAAGTTGTGACATTGGCACAGGCGAGACTGAACCAGACTGCGGAAACGCAGCGAAACCAACTTCGGATGATGCTGCAATCGAAATTGCCCCAACAACAGTTGCAAGCACTTCAACAGGAGGGTATGGACCCGGTTCTTTTCTTTTTCCAAAACCAGATCTTGCAGGCATGGAAGGGCCAGGCTGGTGCCAATGGTAGTAGCAATCAAGCGGCGATGCAGATGCAGGCGCAACGACAGATGAATCAGTCTCGACAACAGCTAGCCGGGGTTGCTAATGGCGAGTTCGGCCCCTTCTCCAACGTGGAGAGTATAATGAACCAACAGAAGGCCGGTTTGCTTGCCCAGGAAGCAGGCCAGATGGTAGTGCCAGCAAGTAATGGATCTGGTCGAAATGCCACGCCTCAACCGATGGGCGGTGTTCAGGGACCAACCCCTGGCAATCATCCGGGTCCCAACCAGTCTGGCATCCCTAATCAGCTGCAGCAGCAGTTTAACCTGCCACAGGCCCAGCAACTCAAGATGGATCAGAGAGCGGCACAATCGCAAGCACAGATCAGGGCACAAGCTCAGGCTAAGCAAATGCAAGGCCAGCCTGGAGGTTTGAACGGGCCTGGTCCTATTTCCCAAAGTCCCGGTATGAACACCCTGAATACCCCAGTCCGCCGAACCCCCATAGGTATGGGTCAAGGAGAGGGACAACCTCAAATGGGTCAGCCAAATGGCCCTTTTGTACAGGGGCTAGACCCACGTTTCAATCAGGGCAACCAGCGGCCACAAATGGCTGGAAACCCAAACGCAATTAATGCTATCCTCAGTCAAATGACCCCCGACCAACGCCAAATCTTTATGACTATGCCACCGGAAAAGAGAAACGAGATGATCGTGAAATGGACCACTGGTCCCAGACCTGGCCAGATGGCCGGGCGTGGTCAACCTCCGCAGCCCAACCAGTTCGCGCAGAACAACCCGATGGCTCAGTTTGGCTCGATGAATAATCCGGGGCAGCAACCTAATCCTAACATGCCGATGAATCCTCAAAACCAGATGCTTTTCCAGCATCAACTGAACAGAATGCGGAATACCATGCAAACTCAAAACCGTCCTCAGGGATCTCCAGATACGAATGCATTTATGGATTCGATGGACGTGCCGCCAAAGATACTCGAACAACTAAGACAAAGCCAGCCGATCCCGCCCGAAATCAAGAAATGGACCCAGCTGAAGCAATTTTTGGTTCAGAAAAACGTTAATCCAAATATGATGCACCAGCTTTCAAGTTTTCAGAACATCCAGTTCCAGACTATATTGAAGCAGAGGGCTGCAGCAGGCAACCAGATGCCTCAACCTAACATGCCTTCTCAAGGGACGCAGCCTCCTAATGCACAAATGCCAATGGCTGCAAATCCTGCCGTCAATATGGGCTTCCCGGGGGTTACCGTCACCGCCCTAGAAATGCAGAGTGCCAGAAATCACGATAGGTTCAAGACATTATCCGATGAAAAGCTCCGGGCGACCTTACTGCATATGAAGGTGCATTCTTTGCGGCAGAGAGCAGCGGGCCAAAACGGACAAGCGCCAAATACCCAGACACAAACTTCACAACCAAGTAACCCCAACATAGCTACTTCAGCACCGCCAGCTGCTGCTCCTAACGTCCTACAACAACGACACCAAAATGCTGGACCCGACCCTAATGCGGCAGGTTCTGTGGTCCCCGTGCGGAATAATAGGCCACCTCAGAATACCCGGCCACAACCGACTCAACCTACAGCCCCGCCTCAGAAGGCCGGTGTGAAGCGTGCAAGCACTGATGATGTAGTGGAGGTGCCTAATCCCTCAAGCACACCTGTCCAGCGCCCACCCTCTCAACAGGCCAAAGCGGCTGGAAACATGTCTCAAGCGCTCCCACACAACCAGGCACAGCTAAATAATCTCTCACCTGAACAGAGGGCTAAGTTTGAGGCTATGATGAAGCAAAGACAAGCACAAGCAGCTAGTAGTGCCGGCGGTGCCGGGGCACAGCAACCTCATATGTCTGAAGAGATGCAGCGTCTTAAAGCGATTGGCCAAGAGGAGCATATGTCTGCGAGTAAAGAGTCATATCATGAAATTCCAATGACCCCTGAGCAGTATCAAGACATGGGCCAAAAGATCCAATCTATGGTAGGGGAAATGACCAAGATCAGCAAAATATTAGGCCGATGGTACACCCTAACCAAAGATGATAATCGGGCCAGGATGTTCTTTAGAATGGTACGTATTATATGATGTATATGAAGTATATTTGGTAATGTCAGTAACTGACGTTGATTTAGCGACTCCGCTTGCTCAAACAATTTGTGGACGGCGAGAAGATGACCACTCTGAAAAAGGCATTCTCTTTAAGGCCACAAGACTTAGATGGGGTAAGAGCAATGTTGGAGGGCATGGCTCGAGATGTTGCCTCTCAATATCCTCAGGTAATGAAGAGGAATGGGAATGGCATCCAGCAGCAGAATGCATCTGAATCTGGCCCTCAGCAAGGCACCAATGAAAACATGGTCACACCCCCGACTGGCCAGCCAGCTCCGCTCAACGCTGCCAACCTCGAGAAGCAAACGCAGGCTCTTAACAAGATGCACCAGAGGACTAGTAGCAAGAGTGGGCAACCACCCGCGGCACCAACGACCTCGCAACCTCCCTTTCCCTTCGGAGCACAGTCACCGAACGGTCAGCCTACATACATTGGTAAGGCCACTGTAACGCAGGCAGACCTGCATTTACCTGCTCGCAAGAGGGTTAAGACTGCAACACAACCTGGTATCGCTTCAGGTGGTCCGAGCGCCAATTCGTCTCCTCAAGTGCAAAAGGCGCCCTCCCCCGAGATGGTGAAACGACAAGCATCTACGGAAGCAAAGGCAGCGGCAGCGCCAAAGTTGCAATTCCAGTGTTCCGAACCGAGCTGCGAAGCCCATGGCATTGCATTTGCTACTGATGACGCTAGGCAGAAACACATCCAAGAAGAACATGTTAAGCCATACGAAAATCCCTTCCAATTTGTGACAGAGAGCCTTGCGACCGCGCTAGGATTGGACCCGAACGGCAAGCCGAAGGCAGCGCCGAACGCGTCAGCGGCCGCCCCAGGTACCTCGCATACCTCGGCTCCTATGACTCACGATGTCTCAAGGCAAGGCCTAACACCTGCAAGCAGAGCTGATGCCACCCCGATGTCCCGAGAGCCGTCGATGAAGAGACAGGGCAGCACTGCGGGCTCGAAGCCTACGGAATTGGCGAAGACGATTGTTGGGAGAATCAGTACACCGAAGCCTGACACTGGAATCAAAGTAGAGGACAATGCTACCGGATCTAGTAAACCCAATGATGGGAGATCCCAGGCGACCACTGCGGATGGCGCTTGGGCGATGATGACTGTTGATCCACAAGATTTATTCCAGAATCTAGGCGGTCTTGAGGGTGGTGGTGGAGGCGCAATTTCGAATATGGATGTGTACCGAGCAATAACGCCGAACGACACACCTGAGTCTAGCAAAGACAGCGCATCTTCTGAACCGAATAGCGACGTTTCGGAAGGGGTGTCCCTTAATCTCCAACTTAACATGGGACTAGACGTCTGGAACCCATTTGGAGGTGGGCCTAATCTGGATTTAGATTCTGGCGACGTGGACTTATCAGGTGCGGGTGACAATTCCCTCCAGGCATTTTCCTGGGACGACGTTCAGATTGATTGGAACAAAGAGTTCCAATTAGATACAAGTCTCTACTCGATGGATACAACATGAACGACCAGCGCCATTTCAGGACATCCTGAATGGGATGTCTCCCTTGATGAAGATGAGTGCACTTTGGGAATGATGAAATTCAGTTTTCTGCTTTCACAGCGATTGGCGTGGTATCAGGCAAAGGCGGACCAAATTTCGTACGGGGCCATGGATAGGTCGGAGAATTTGGGTGGAAGGCGTTGCGGCAATACCGTTTCTCTTTTTTTTTCCACCTGGGTTATGCTTATGTTTTTCTCTATTGGTGTATTTTATGAGCCTAATACGGAGGGCCAGGCGAATAGGGCATGAGGAAAACTTTTCCTAGTACAAGGACAACCTAGCAAATTTACGTCTTCGAGGAAATTAGTTATATATAGGGCTGGGCGGCGTCACGATACCCATAAAAAAGACAGGTGAACAGCAAAAACATGTTATTATGATTACCTTTAATATGACTTACCAGTGCAACTGGTGCATGTGTAAAATGCAAGATGATACTGTTTGAGCGTAATGCTTCCGCATACACACACACACATATATATATATATATATACGTTTGTAGTTTTAAAAAGTAGCTTTCATGACTAATATACAGAACTTAAATCAAATAGCTATACCTACATAGTACCAACTAGAAGAGGGTAGGAAAAGCGGGAGAGCGGGATAGCGTCACCAAGCAGACCGATCGACGTTACAGGGTGGACAGCGGGGTAAACGCGACTGATCTTAGTTCGGGGGTACCTGAGTGACTAGCAAGGATCACCTGGGACCAGGGTTTTCAATAAGCTTAAGTTATGAAATCAAAAATTATTCCTGAAGCGGTAATGAGTAAATACTGGGCGTTGCATAATGTAAGTATGTAAATTTAATGTATCAGTGTGTATGTCATAAAACATAAGATATGAGATATGAGACATGAGATATGAAATATGAAATATGAAATATGAAATATGAAATATGAAATATGAAATATGAAATATGAAATATGAATGAAGCTTGCAAGGTTTTATAAAACGCGACTCTGAGAAAGCGCGGCGCGCGACGTGAAATACATTGGATAGTACCTAAGACCTAGGTCCTAGGTAGTGCAAATAAATCCGAACTTGAACTTGAACTTGAATTTGAATTTGAATTTGGCAAGTTCGCCAACATACCTAATAATATTGGAATTTCAATCCTTCCAGCTTTTACAGAAGTTTGACACTACAAGATCAATATCAACATCATCTATATTACCTGCTTATATTACTTGTTTATAAGTTAAACGACTGAGACGACCCAATGGATGTGTCGCCTGGCAAGAGGAGCGTCTTAGGACCTATTGATAGCAATGCTAGAAACTCAGCGATGTCGAATCATGAAGCAGTAAAGCCAGCCACATTGCCAGATTCTCCGGACAGACTCGACTGTGGTGCCGTCAAGAGACCTCTCGGTCTTCTGGGAATCACCGACCAACACCAGGAATGTCCGCCAGATCAACCAGCCAAGAGACAACGCGTCTCTCCGGACGAAAAATACCAATTTATGATGAAAGATAGAGACGCGCGTGTGGTATAAATATCATGTAACATACCTCATATTGGATGGTATGAGCTAACGCGAGCGAGTTAGGACTCGTGCGATGATCATTATGAAGGAGAATCCGGCAACAGCAACAGCAATGACAATGACAATGACAATGACAATGACAATGGCAATGGCAATGGCAATGGCAATGGCAATGATGACGAAAGTCATGATAGTGACAACTATATCGGCGGTCAGGATTCATATATCGAACACCTACATTCAGTTTCAGCCGACGAAGCGTCGTCAATATTCGACAATTCGGTTATAGATACATCACAGGTCACAACAACATTAACGGAACCAGATACCGAAGTGATCACTGGCAGTCCGCCAGAATCGCCCCATCGGCAACATTTGATGAGCCGCGAAGAGGCTCGACAGGTAAGCTTTAGATGAAAAGCGATTCAAAAGGCTGGAATAGCACTCGGTGCTGATATCGAATGCAGAAAGCAGAAAAGCTACGCCTGAGGCTAGGTCTAGCGAGCTATAAAGTCCGGACAGGACAAACAGATGTGCCCTTAGATCAACTAAAAGTCAAGCCATTGGTTAACGCCAGCAAACCCAGACATCCGGAACAGTTATATCTGCCCCCTCTGCCGAGACGGGAAGAGGATAACTATGAAAAGAACCACAAACCATCAATAGCGACACGACAGGAATGATCCGCGACCTCGTTGTGCTCTTGAAGAGGTAGCTCCACTCAGGTCTGCTCGCTATCAATGGAGCATCGTTTCTAGGATCACAGCCTTCAGATATACTTCAGGAGGCTAAGGAGAAGAAGTGTCGAGTGATGAAGTCCTGTATGTTAGCCACAGTAGTGGTACAATACTGGCAAACTACGAAGAGGTTGGAGCTAGATCTATCATGATAGATAGGATATCATCAACAATTGCATTGGAAATTATATGCAGAACATTTAATACTACTCTATGTTGTTCTGTGTTCTAGCTAAGTCTACATACATCGATAAGTCGCAAGGTTAGCTTTTATCAATGTACTAGAAATGAAATATCTAGCATTCTAGGAGGGTAAGGGTTAAAGGGGTTCTACGATGCAAACATCGACGGAATCGATTGGACAGCAACTAAAAATAACTACTATGTACCTACATCATGATGCCCTACCTAGGTAGGTGCTTCAATTATATGGTAGATATAACATTAGAGCTAGGGCACCCGACAACCTTCCTCAGGTTGCCATCATCCACCTATTATAAATATTTTACAAGTGCGTTCCTGCCTCGCATACATCCATGGATACCTAGGTAGGTAGGTAGCTCTCTGAAGGTGACACAATGTTAACCGCAGCTTCGACCCAGGCCCAGGCACACTCAATTTATCAGCTTTATGCTTTTTCTCCCTGAGAAAGCAGGTGCATTGTCTGATTGATGGCAGTTACACCTCGCCGTGATCCTGTATTTTAACGCTATTTCATTCAATGTTTATTTTATCATCACCCTTCCACCATGCATCTTTCACATCGCCGTGACCCATCATCACATCTCATCATCACATGTTTTGTCCACGGTCTTCGCCATGTGTTCAGCCGTTCAATTCGCCTACCGGTGTGGCTGCGTCGAGAATACCACATTTGAGTGTCCAGACACGACTACAGACCCGTACAACAACCGCCACTGCAGTGGGCCCGGTGCGGTCATGATCACAGCCCTGGACGAGAAGTGCTTCGATTGTTCCGAGGACATCATCTCACCATCTTCTGCCGCACCTGCCGGTGTCCTACAAGAGCGTGACATCAACCTACCAACAAAGATCTCGCCCATACCTCCGTGGGATTTCTTCGAAGATATGTCCGAGTGGCTCAACTTGTAGGATCTTAGTACAGGGTTATATTTAACAAGAGATAGAGGCAAATCAGAACAGAAAAAAACTCGCTACCTGCTCACAATAAGTAATGGCTAGATAGAGCTCTGCTTGGTATTCTTAAAAGTGACTGGGTCATGATAGCTAAAGGGATTAGGGGGAAATAGGCAAAGGTAGAGATGGTAGGGGAGGGAAATCTTATGACAGATGGTTAATGCTCTTTAAAAAGCAAAGCCACCAACGATTACATTTCTTCACGAGATGCCCCTAGGAACGGCTTACGCTATCCTTCAAATACCGGTATAGGCCAACCAGACTATATGTAGATGGCGGAATATGACTCAAAGTGATGCTATTTGTTTATTTGAGTGTAATGTAAGCCTGACTTATGAGCTTCCAAAGTCCATCTTCAGCGCGATGGTCGGCTGGCCCCTGTTACTAGAACCCTTTGCTGGACCGCCCGTCTGTCGGCCAGAGCGAATAACCTCTTCCATGAAAGCCCTCTGGCCTTCGCTCATTGCTGCTACGACACCCCTGAAGCCCGCTTGGTCTGCTGAGGCTAGTTCCAGCAATCTTGTGCTCGTCTCTTGGTACACTTCGGTGCCTTCGCTGGAAGCGCGAGAAAGCATCGCTGGGACTACGACAGACATGGCAATCTGAGTATGTCCGCTCCCCAAGGTCGCAACGTACTGCGTTAGCGTGTGCGATACTAGTTTGCGCGCGCCTTCCGGGTCCTCCGGTTCTGTGTCGACTACGAAAGAGATGAGGCGAGGTAAAAGATACCGAGCCATAGATTGGTCGGCGTGCGTTGGAGAAGATTGTAGCAGGAGGGACCGAATGCAGTTAGCAGCAATCTTTGCTGTCTGTGGGATAGTTAGCAAGGCGACAAAATGTGGTGAAATATATTTGTGAAGGATGCTCACCATGCGATCTGTCAAACAGTCGACTACTTCATCTAGGAATTTTACAACAAGACGATCGCTAGCTGCAAGCCGATTATTTCCTCCGGTGAAGAGAATCGTAATAGCAAGGAGGCAGTTTTTGACGCACTGGAGAGAAGTAGGAGCCTCACGTTTCTGCGCATTGAGGTAGATAGACAGGTATCGGCGTAGACAACCCTGTAGCTGCATGTCGGTGGCGGATTTCCCCTCCGCTGAGCTACGAGAATTAGTCATACTTGCTACGAACCTCTTAAATATCGGTAAGGCTTGAGGAACGATAACCTCTTGGCAGGAAGGTGTCGCGAGTATAGTCGCAAAGATATGGATTATACAGGCATGAAGGTCTGTCTTGATGATGGATGGGAAAACCTCCGCAGCGTCTACGATGGCATTCAACCCAGTCCTTACAAGTAAAACAGCTTCCTCGGTCAGAAGATGGCGCACCGGCTGATTCGCCTCAGTGAGGTTAGGCAAAAGCCCAGAAAGGACAAGAACTATAATTCTGGTGAGCTCGAATAACTGCTCGATATCCTCACTTAAATCGCCGTCCTCGGGCTGTTCCTGTTTTCTTGCTGAAGGGTGAGCGACGCAGAGGGCACGAGCTATTTCTACGATAACCCCTTGAACATCGAGACCTTCCGTGAGGACGAGGCGATCCAGTAAGTCCATTGTCTCGGAGAAAATAGCCTCTCGGTAGATGGCATGGCCTGAGACACTCGGATGCAAAATCTTCTTAAGAGCCTGGAGTATTTCAAGTGTCTGCTCTTGAGTGGCTAAGGAGTCGGTTTGGCCTGACCTCGTCGCGAGAGCTTCAAAAGCAATCCCGAAGAGGACGAAGAAAAATGCGACTGGCTCATCGCGGTAGTTGATATCAGCACTTTTAGACTGGCCATTGGTCCCCGAAGAGTCAGCTTCCTTCCCGTCTAAAGCATCGAAAACAAACTCGCTGTCCTGCTCAATCAGACTCGCGATAGCATCGACGAGTTTAAGCCAAGACTCCTGGTAAAATTTTAAAAGTGTTTCTCGATTGAGCGCTGCATAGATCGTATCTAGGCTGCCTGACATGGATGGTGGTCCCAAAGTCATGGAAATGTCTGGCTCAAACCTCAACCGGGCAAATTCTCGCAAAGAAGCCAACCATAACGGTGTTAGCGTACCAATATGTGGTTTGAGCACTTCAAGCAGGTACTTCTGCTCTGAGCTGGCGACCTGAAGGTCTGCCCATGCCGAATAGACCGACATCTTCACCATGACCTGAGCATTGGAGCTTAAGCCCTTAAGATCGCCGATCCCAACATTCTCTGTCTCGGTCGAAAAATTCTCGAGAGCAGTGACCAGCGTCTTTAAGATGCGGCCCATGCGATCAATGTCCGTCACAATTCCGGTGGATATGAATGCTGCGCATACGTTAACGGCTTCTGCAGCAAGTTCGGGAGAAGAATCCGCTGCAAAGGCAGGAGTCAAGGCCGAGCTGATTTGTGCTTGGTACTGTTCTAGGAGCATTGCTTCTTCAAAGTCGGGGTCTGGTGCTTTGCCGAACATCCTCAGGACAGCGCCAATGATCTTCAACCCCCAAATTCTCAGTTCCAAAACACTTGAGGTAGAAGCTGAGAAAGCCATCCGAATAACATCAGCGATCCTGGCCTGGAGAGCAGACTGTGCAGGGGACTCCCCGTTCGTGGCAACATCTTTCCCAATCAAGATGAATATATCGTTGAGGCAACTCATCGCGAATGTCCTCACCTGCCAACGCAGGGGTTCCATTTCCGAGCTCGAAACCGCCTCTTTATCATCTTTAGCAGTGCCGGCCGCAGCGGCGAACCCAGCGACTTCCTCATCTTGTAAGTCAATAGTGGTAGTTGGTCTTTTGGCAGTATTACGCAGGTCTTCAACGGGCTTTTGCCGTGTCATCTTGAGCACATTTTGACAACGAAGGAGCCAAGATCCGGTCTCTGTCAATGAAGTCTGACGCAACCAGTTCCGAACGACATTGCGAATCCCATCATGGCTAGGCGACACGTCTAGGACAAGCCATAACTGGTCCTCAAAACCTGGATCTGCAGCTTCCAATACGTCGCGGGAATCTCTCTTCATCAGATTGTAAAGGCCGTCGACCGCGACATCACGAAGGCTGGGAATTTCAGAGTTGAGGTATTTCTGTAGCGTCTTGACATAATCGCTGAATATCATATGTCCCGGAGCGTATAGTGAGAGATGCTCTGAGCACCCTAAACTTTTACGCTGGACGAGAACATCCTCCTCATTTTGCAGCTGGTCGACGAGAGTTAGGATCAATTCGCGTGACTTGGTCGAGTCTTGCAAATCTGGGCCTACAACATTAACTAAGGAGTCAATACAGCGCGTGATAGCTGCTGTGGTAGATAGTTCCATCTCGAGACTCATGGAGATAGCAGAAGACACCTCCGGATGGTGGGTGTCAGAAAGGTAAAGTTGGGACACCATACCCAGAGTGCCGGAGACATATGGCGAAAACCCAAGACCAGCGGCATCGGCGGCATCAGCTAACGCTTCAAGTGCCCAGAAATGCACCGTTGGGTGCGGGTCGTTACATAGCGACATTAAGATACTAGTGATGGTCTTGAGGTGGTATCCTGCGCCCATGCCGCCTACTTTCGCCTGTATAGATCCTAAGGCCATGGCGCATCCCGCACGAGCGCTAGGCTCCCTGTCACTCACAATGGTGTCAACCAAGTATTTAATCTCATGATTGGTGAATGCATTGCCGCACACATTGCAAAGACGGGCGACGGCGCCGTACCCTAGACTGCGAATGTATTGATCTGGATCAACCACGAAGCCCCTAGTCATCTCCTGCAGAAGCTTCTCCACCGCCAAGTTAGTGACATTTCCAGGCAAAGACAGCGTTTCCTTGACTGCGACTTTCAATGTTAGGTATAGAGCACTGGCAACATTAACATTGATGGCCGCCTTACGGCCGGGATCGCGCTGCAAAGAACCAGCTGAGATAAATGTGGCGATTTGCTCAAGCACGCTTTCCTGAACTTTGGAGGGAGTGAGCGGGAAGACAAAAGCAAATAGCTGGATTGCCATATTCACCACCTCAGTAGCCGGAGGGTCTGGGAGGTTCGAAGATGGGTCTAGGTCTGGCTCGACCACGTAAAGCATAGCAGCGTCATGTTCCAGCGAAGGACAGATTGGTGACAGGAGGAGGTCATCAATCATTTCATCCGGATCGGCCTCATCCGTCTGCTGGTTGTCCGCCGTATCCTCCTTCTCTCCGGGGAGTCTCTTAACTTTGAAGCCACGAACTAGATCATTGACTCCGAAGCCAGAGTTGTCGCCGACATCCCAGATTGTCTCAAAAGTACCGGCAGCATTGGCGATAGACGAACTCAGCGAATTGGCCGCGTAATTCTCCGGGTCAGCAAATAGAGATATAGCTAAGGTCAGGAGGTTGGACTGCAAAAGCGCCTCACTGCCGCCCGCTGGACTTTGATTTACCAGCGTAATGTAGCATTGTAGAACTCGTCGTTGGACCATCATGTCGAGGTCCTGCAACTGCAAAGCTGGCGTTAACCTTTGGGAAATATCATCAGTAGTCTTCTTCGATGGAAGCATCCTGAGAAATACGCTAGTGTTCTGAAGCATTGTGGCGATTCGCTTCGATACATCAACCGTCAAAAGACGGCTATTGGACTGGAGAAACGAGAGGATGGATCCCAATGCGCATTCTTTGACGTGAGTTAGGTATGAAACTTCGAGTATGTTGCGATGAGCAAAGTTGTCTTTAGCTAGCGGTTTTGGTAGCGCATTCTTCCAGAGAACGAGCAGCTGTGATAGATGGATTTTAACAAAGTTGGGGCCTAACGACATAAGACCCCCAAGAAGGATCCAAGCAACCTGAACTTGTGTACTTGAGACGCGGAGCTCAGATTGACCACTGGACTTAAGGAGGTTGGTAGCCATAGAATAGACTCGGTTGTTGATATCAAGGGATCCGTATAATGGGCGAGCGGGACTGGCACTCAAAGTAGCAGCTAATCCATGGGCAAAACCAATGCAGCGTCTTGGTGAGTTCCGCGCACCCCCAAGCAGAGACAATTCCCTACTAAGACTATTCATACAAACGGATAGGCATGGCAAAAGTTGCTGTGGACATGCTAGAACGAAGGTTTTCATACAATACGAAGCAGATACCTGAACACTATAACTGGGATGTTGAAGTACCTGCAAGAGTCCATCTCGACAAGATTCTGCAAAGTTGTTCGCGGCAGATCCGAGGGACCTGATTAGCGAGGCAACGGCACCAAGAGCCGCAATGAGCGTATGTTTCGTCGGCTCGGGTCGTTCCTTGAGCGCCTGAGGATAATTCTTAAATATGTCGTTGATGAGCACCTTGGCCACAGTCATTTGACCTGACTCACCCAAAATCTTGCGGCCTATCACGACCTGGAGGACTGTATCGACGATTCGGCGTGAGATAAGGAGTCTATATCGATTATTGATTATGTTTTGATGGCCTAGTAGGTCGACAGTTAAATTCTCTGTAATTTTTAGATAGTTGGCTTGAACGAAGTTCTCTCCCAACCGCTTCAAAACCTTCCCATAGCACACGCCGATAGCTGCCCTGGCCTTGTTGGTAGTCGATAGTCGGACATATTGAGTCGTGAGAATTTTAAATATGTCATTTAACGATAATACGAGATCTTGGCCCTTTTTCCCCGGCGCCGGACTTCCAGGCCGCGAGGGAACGTCTTCGTCCTCGTCGAGGACAATGCTTTGCTGGGTAGAAGCTCTCTTAAGTGACTTAGGCTTCGGCTTCTTGATCTTCGATAAGGGGCCGGCACTAGGTGGGGACTCGGAATGGTTTTTTACCATAGCCTCCGCGAGGCAATCAGCAGCAGCATGCCTTACATGAGAAGAGCTGGAATCAATAGTCTTGAAGATAGTAGACTTAAGATTCTCAAAGTCGCTTGAGTCCTCGAAGCACGACGTGTGTTGAACTAGTGACCTTAAGCAACGGCAAGCAGAGACCACAATCAAGGCACCCTTGTCGCCAGATGCAGCGTTGCGAGCTTGCTTCCAAATATCCCTGGCGATACTCTCATCTAAACTTGTCTGTACCATGCCGACGATTTTGGTCAGGGAGGCAAGGACGGCGGCGCGTAGCCCAGCATGAGGCTGGGATGATTTAAGCACCTTGACGAGAGCGCCGCAAGCTAACTGGTGCAATCCAATAGCACTGTCGCCAGCGGCAGCATATATATCCCCCAAGCAACTAACAGCAGCATGTCTCGTTCGAATTTCAGTTTCGGTCTTAGATTTCCCGCCAGATATTATAGAGACTAGCTCATTTATAGTATCGAAGAGCAACTTCCTATCACCGTGGCCGAATACGTGAGCCAGTATCTTGCCAAGATTGATCCTTATTACTCGACTAGGAGAGGGTGTGGAGAGGTTGATGATCTGGAAGACCTCTTTCTTGAGATAGAATTGCTGCGCGGTGCAGTCGTCGCCTGACAAGCTATGGACATGTTTACTCAGGGAAGAGACGAAGTTTAGCAAAAATAGGTCTTGCTGCTCGGCGGGAAGCGACTGGAGCTTTTGAAGATCAAGCTCGGGATTGGACGTGGCGGCGATGGTGGACGAGAGGCGTGTAGGGGCGAGGGTGGCGGCGGCGGTTTGAGCTGCGCCGTCAGACTCTCGAGGGGGGGAACTTGGCGTTGACATGGAAAATCATGGAATGTATGGATCTATGGATCTATTCGACAGGAAAAGCTTGGGGCGGATCTTTTAATCGCGACAGATCATAATACGGGTAGACGGTCGTCAGGAGGTGACGGGAGGATGTTTTATGTACGGATCTGGATTATGTATGTAGGTATGTAGGTATGTAGGTATGTAGGTATGTGCCTTAACATTGATGAGAGGGACAAGATCATGGATGTACACCAAGGCACGTACCTAGGTACCTTCCGTCTCGAGCTCTGGAAATCTGAAGGAGCGGTATGATGCACATGCACAATTGAGAGACTGCGAACCAATCACATCGTAGTATCTTCCTGATCCTAATTACTTCTTTTCTCGGTACATGCATAATATGCATATATTTGTATAAGTAGCTAGTACAACCCCACCTGTGTCCCATAATATTACAAGGCTGAGTTTAACCTTGAACCCGATGAAAAAAACCTACTAGGTACTAGCTTTTAAAAGTTAATAGAATTATTGTAGTACATAGCTAGCTAGTAGGTGCCAAAATTTGGCAACGGCTCTCTTATTCTTAATGTTATCAGATCGATTGATACTATTAATATTTGGATGTATACTTTGATACTACATGTATTTATGTTCTTTCAGACACCTTGAGCGTGCAACTGACAACAACTTCTAGAGACTATAGATAGGTACATATACGTATAACTAGCTGGTGAATCAACAACCAGTCGATATGTCTACCTACCTATATATATCCTCCCTTCCTGGTCGAAGCCTCGCGCCGCGGTTGGCAACCTCGACTATCATATGCGCCATATGTCACCGATCATTCTCTTCAAGCTCATTACTCCGTAGCGGTCATAATCGTTGGTCCAAGATCCGACATAAGAAGGGTGCTGCCGATGCAAAGAAAAATGCCCAGAACACCAATTTCTCTAAGAACTTGACGCTCTACTCGAAACGTCCGTATCTAATATGAAACGTCACTGATCGCGATACGAATGAGCGCTGATGGAGTTCGAGATAGTATTTGGTCCTGACCCGAGTCTGAATTCGCGGCTAGCTACGTTTATTGCAGCTGCAAAGAAAGGTAATTCACGAGCTTATACAGCACCGGGGCGTACCCAATCACACCAGGTTCAACATATCTGACTAGAGTCGCAATTGTAGCTGGTATGCCCAAGTCCAATATCGATATAGCAATCGCGCGAGGTCAGGGCAAATCTTCATCTGGCGCCGGTCTCGAGAGTCTTACTGTCGAAATTATGATGCCGTCGTCTGTGGCGGTCGTTGTCGAAGTTGAGACTGAAAACAAGTTACGCGCCCTACAGGACATCAGGAGCATAATCAGGAAGTGCGGAGGTACTGTAAGCCCGATCGCGTTCATGTTTACGAGGTTGGGACGCACTATCCTGAAAGGAAAAGATGACGCTGAATTCGATGATATCATGATGCAAGCGCTCGAAGCGGGCGCCGAAGACGTCGAACAGGATGAGAACGGCGATATCGTGCTCTTGACACAACCCAATGCGACGCATCAAGTGGCGCAGAGTATGAGCGAGGCGCTCTCAGCAGAGATCTTAGAGTCCGATATCGTATGGTCTCCGGCAGATAGGGTCAAGCTTGACGATTTGACGGCTGCTTCATCTATTAGCTCGCTCTTGACGGCATTGCGAAATGAATCCGACGTCCAAGCTATATAGTGAGTACATACAGTCTACTCCCAAGCCTTCTGCACGGCCCATGCTAATAGTAATACACTAAAAGCGCGAACGTCGAGCGAGGAACCGTGTCTGAGGAGATATGGGAAGCAATAGAAGACAATCTTGATATGTGACCCATGGTGTTTGATGTACAATATGTACAACGTGTACAATGTGTACCTAGTTTACCTAGTTATTATAGACTACACTATATACAATAACCGTACTGCAGGTGTTGCATTGCTGTGAGACTGTCCTATCTGACTCCCACCCTTATGGCTTTCTTGCTTGGAAGGCTTATTACATTTTCTTTCGAAGAGAAGAGTGTTCAATAATCCGGTTTCAAGAGAGGCAAACATTTTGCAATTCTTGGATGGATGTTCTGATCCTATTTTGTGCCCCAAACGCCGTCATTTCCGATGCATGACAAAATCAAAATACACCCACTACCATACATGAAGACGTCATGGTACTTTGCGATGGGGTCGTTATGCTATTTGGGATCTGTCCTCTAGGGCCTGTCATTTCCTTGGTCGTCGCCCGAGGACGGTGCCGGGTTTTGCTGGCCTTCTTTTTCAAGCCTCTTGTCTCTCAGGTACAGTCGTCGCGCACGTAACCGTTGTAGCTCTGCCTCAATTTCGTCTCTAGAGAAAGGTACTTTATTCGATTGCTCCGGTTTGGGCCAGAAATCGGGCACGGAGAATCGTTCATCGAGATTGGTTCCGAAGTAGTACATGATGCCAATTGGGAACATGACATACATGCCGAACTATTGCGGTAAGTATATGACATGGGCGAGCAGGTAATGGGAAAGGCTGATCACCAACTTTGAAAACTTCCAAATTCAACCCACCCATTGCGAAGTGCGTGCAGTTTTAGAAATATTGAGATGGGGATTAAACAGCATTGAATGCCGGCAAGAGGGGTCTGGCTGTCTGGTCGTCTGGTCGCAAAATCTAATGATCATATGTGGATTGAAATCAAATAATTGACTAGGTAGTAACTACCAATAGAAACTTTCGAATTTTAATATGTTCATACTAAGGTAATACATATCAAACTAAAAGTTGATTGGCCCACGTCAAAGTCTACCTAGTATAACATTTCGGTTGCACCGGAATCGATATATCTACCATAGGAAAGTACTACCTATATATATATATATATATACCTATGTATTATGATATATTCAATCCATACATAGATGTTTACAATTCCATAGGCACGTAAGTACTTAAGTACATAATCAAAAGCTCACAGTAGACATCATCTATACATGTATAAACATTATTTATGAATATTATATTTCGAGTTTGTCATATCTCAAAGGACGACCGCAGCTCTTGGTTACCCTCCAAACGGCTAAGCCTCGTCTGCCGATTACCCTCTCCAAAGTAGGCCAGAACCCATCTTCCGCCCAATCTAGATCGTCCAGGTTCAGGTGCTTGGTATACCTCCAAACTTCTCGGAACCTTAGACCATCCAGTCCCTTGTTATCTAAATACGGATCCAGCCATATCGATGAGAGTGGTGCGATGAGGTATGTGCCATTCGGCTCTTTGAGGTATTCAAGGCTCCTCCTATCAGCCGGCGTATCGCAGGTCGCTATCTGTTCAAGTTCCGACAGTAATTGCCTTCCTTCCATTCCAGCCACATCCCTTGTCTGTAGCACGGCGTTCTTCCCATTCAGAAGCCAGATCGGCGGCATGTATGTCTTCCACCATATAGCTCGTGTCGCGTCCGGTTGTTTGCTAAGAAATACTTGGGCCGGCACGATTCCACCTTGGTGATACACTCCCATAAGTAGGCCGAGGATCGTATTGAAGCCCGCCCAAACGCCAACCCAAACTTTGAACAACCTTGGGTTCTTTGGAAGTTGCAGGGACGATAGAAGGAGTGGTATGCAAGGGAGCAAGAATCGAGCTTCTTGGTGTTGGAATACCGATAGGACGAACACGCCAGATATTGTCGATGCAAGTCTCAAGGAGAAATGGGGTCTCATAAACAGAAGTACCACAGCTGGCCCAATCAGTAGCGGGAGATTGACCAAGATATGTTGATACCATGGATGCAATCCGTGCTCCGCCAAATTGGAAGGCGAAATATTGTATCGAAGATTATTCAACGGAGTAATAACTGGGTGGCGGTATAGGTCTGACCACGAAATGGAATGCGGCGTATAGAATGATGTATCCAGTGAAATGGCAACTAAGCTTGTCAAGAGCCCAGAAGTTGCCGTAGCAAACAAAGACAAAGGTCTTTTAAGAGTTAAAAAAAACCATAGTCAGTAACATGGGACAACTAATTGAAAAATAACACCAGAAAACAAAGTTAAACCCGAAATAGGGGCAATGTTCCTGAAAAAAAGGACTTACTTCTTTATGAAATGGGGTATCAATCGAAGTCCAGGAATGAGCAAAAACGCAGGGAAAGTTATTCTATTAAAAACGCCAAAGACAGCCACGATCCCGAGAACCGTAGATGCTGCCAAGGAAGAAGAGGCCTGCGATAGCTTAGGGGTCAATAATGAGGTCCAGATATAGCAAGTTGAAGGTTTTTATTTCATGAGCCTTTTTGTTTTGTATTTTCTGTTGTTGACGTACCGAAGCTTCAAGAATGCGCTCGACGAGTACTAAGCACCACGCGACGGCAAGGGTCTCGATCGAATTGGAGAAGGTATGTGTCTGGAAGGTCCAGGTCACATATGACGATGCAACTAGCAACTTAGCAACTCGGCGATCTCGCCGAGATTGAGACTGAACTAGCTCATGAATAGCCCAATCCTCTAGAACGAAGCTGATTATAAACATCAGGAAACGCAATGTCCAAAACACGGCGATCGGTGGTATTTCGCCATCGTTGCCGTTGCCGATCCACAACCATCGTAAAAGGAGCATAGGCAAACCATAAACCGGCCATAGTGGAAACACACTGCGTATAGGGTATTCGCTCGTAAATTCCCATGTTAGTCGGACCGGGTAGCTGAAGATCTGGCCTGCAAAGGCGCCGAAGAGCTCGTCAGCCCACTTATTATTACCATGACAAGCTTGTCAGGTTTCGACCCTACTTACCAGCTATGACCTCGGGACCTTGGAAGTTCTCGTCCGGGTGAAGATAGCTCGGCGATAAAGCGAACCAGAGTCGTACCAAAACAAGCAGCAGATAGGTACGTCGCCACATGGTTCACAACCCTATTCCTTTCCCTATAAATGCATCTAAAATGCTGTGTTTGCTATACGGCCTGGCGTGAATGGCGCGAATGGTGCAAATATGTGTTTGGCCGTCGCTAGACGCGGTTGCAAATGTGGTTTAATTACAGGTTGTAGTTGTGACCGATCGCATGCGCTGTCGCTTTCGCTTTCGCAGTTTCGGTACTGGTTGGGTTCGTGTAAATCTGTCGAGTATACGTTGACGCGTCGAGTATTTTATTACCGTCGGGTTTGCGTGAGGCGAGGCAATACCTAGACGATGCGCTGAAACCGACTCTTCTCTAAAGTCGACCAAAAATTAATATCGCGAAAGATAAGATTAGATCAAAATGCATAATTAGTACCTCACACAATATACAATGAATGAGAACTTAAAGAAAGTATTATTAAAAAGATAGGAGGAAATGCGAGCGGATGGAGAGAGCGAAAACAACGAGAAATTAAATATAAAAGATTTAAAGAGAGACCGAATGTGGTATTGATAATAATAAATTCTAAGTTATTCGGGTAGGGATGGATGACGGGACGATGGGAAGGAAGGTAAGATGACACGGGTCACGAAGTATAATTTTGGTTGGGGGGTATTTTTTTACCAGCTCTCTGGTAGCTTCTCAGGTAACCCGCATGCATCCTCGTTCGATCGTTAACGTTGATAACGTTATTTTTCAGAATAGCACCTAGCAAAAAACGCATGTAATATGCACCTAATTTTACGATTTTCGCAAAGGGGCACAGCTGAGCACCATTCAAGGATAGAAATGGTAACTATCAAATCTTAATAACTGGGCCAATTTTATGATATTTACCCACATGTGCACATAATATAAGGCTGAAAGTAATGTAGCTATGTAGCTATGTATATATACATGCAGGTATACATGCAGGTATACATACTATGCTTCAAACCCTGCATTGGTCACTACCTACTACTATACAAGTATATAGTACATCCCTACTGGTGCCGTCTACAATCACTCTCGACGGCACCCCCCAAGCGGCACCAGTATAGCAATAGATACCAAGGAACCAGCCAACATACGGTGAATATAAAATGAAAACGTTGGTGTTGATATTGTAGGTATGGACTTGAATCTAACCTCCCCCTTTTCTAATCCCCCCTAGCTATTTACAAAACTAACATCCATAAGTGTATACCGATTCATCTACCCCTCCATCATCTCGTATATATACGTGCACATACGTGCATGCCATCAAATTACATCAATAGCTTGCTTCTATCGCTTCATTCGCGACCAAGCCAATATAGGAGACCACCAAACGCCACATTAATAACCAAATGCTGCCCTAGACTCCAGGCCATGCTATACAAATATTTTGGCGAAAATACCGTCCAAATGAACAGATGCGTTCTTAGAGTAGTGCACGCTATCATTACGAACCCAAGAGTCACCGTGACGAATATGGTCAATATTGTCGTGTGCTGTCGGTACACGGAATGGGAATCGTACTCTGCCGCTTGTCTCCTACGAAGCAGCAGCAAATTCAAAGCCGACGTCCACCACACTGGGGCTGCCCAGTTGCTCAGAAACGTTAAGACTCCCACAGCAATGATGTTGAAACCACTGACTCCGTTGTAAGCGCTCGACAGGTCCACGCCGGATATTGCATTAGAGCCTCCCATTGCGAAGAAAGACGAGAATTGTAAAAGGAGTGAGGATGTGGTGATTTCGGCTACGTCCAGATGGAGGCCGCTCAAACATACATATATGGCGTGAAACGGCAGAAAAAGCGGTATATTGGTGACTCGGGATTGTGTCAAGGCGAATAGTGTATACAAACTATGTAAAGTTTGCATTGCTGCAGGGAGAAACGTGTCAGTATAACTCTATCTCTATTATGCGTTTGAACAAAACTCACCCTTCTCCCTAGAGGACTTATTTCCTGATAACAAGAGGCTGTATAGAGGTAAAATCGAGGTAAGCCCAAGGCCAAGGAAAACTGCCCGTGCCCGATTCACGAGTGATGGCCCATCGAATATGTCCGCGAGCGTCTTCGCAAGCCCAACAACTAATTCAGGGGCATCTTCCTTGGTGAAGGCTAGCTTGAAAGAAATCGCGGACGTTACAAGCCCTGCAACTACAGATCCTGAGATGGCGACCGGGATATCTCCAAGGCCATTAAATAATTCGAACGAGACCATCGCATAAGTCGCAGTAACGAGATACCAAAGCAATGGTGGGTTTGTCGCTACAAAACTAGTCACGATGTCAGGTTCTCCGGCAAATTTCTGGCCGGTTTGATTCCATCCGCGAATGAGCCTCATGGAGCCAAGGGCAATTAAGCCTATCGCCAAAGACTCGCGCATCATCTGAGGGTTCCTATTCACACGTCAGTTTCATACGATATGGCAATTATTACCGGTGCTTACGACTTAATAATCAGGTAAAGCAGCCACGCGGACGTGGCCCAGTACCAAAAATGTTGTTCTTCCTCGACATAGCTACTAGCAAACATCATTATACCGTAGAGCGCAGTAATTGAAATGAACGGTGCCAAATTAGACGCCCTCATAGAAGCAGAGGTTGTCGTGACATACGTGACCAAGATGAAGGCAAACACCGTAGTCAGACCGCCATAAGCTAGCATAGACATATCATAATTGCTAGCCATACTGCTCATTAATGCCTGTGCCTTAGATAGCCACTATTATCAAGTTAGAATTCCACAATTCTCCTTTCGAACTTCATCTCGCACCTTCGACGCATCCACAATCCAGTTATCACCCGTTCCTGCTGGTGTCCTATCAGTGGAATTGCTGATGCTTTGCCATTCACAGATCAGTTCTTCGCCCGCCGAACTAGGGCGAGCACAATCAACGTTGTATTGCCCGCCGCTCGATGAGGAACTTATGTAAGTTGCGGCCACGATATCAAGAATTTGTCTCGCGTTGTGCAGAAGAATCCGGTGCCTGTCGTGTCCTTGAGAATGTCAAAAGGGCACACCCTATGTACGAATGGATATGCTTACTTTCTGGCCAAAAAGCTAAAAAATCCAGTATAAAAGACCCCAAGCTATTCTTGGGCACAGGAAATCCGAGGAGCGAGGCTAAAGTTGGGGCGAGATCAGATTGTTCGACGACGCTATAATGCTGAAAATCCTCAGCCACATCCGCCGGGACCTTAACTGGTTTAGAAATGGACTTTAACTTAGGTGACACGAAAACTAGAGCCGCCGAAGTCTCTCCAGGGGAAGAGGCGCCATGGTTCCCAGCATCATTCATACCATGATCGCCGCAAAAAACTAGCAGGGTCGACTGAAGGTGCGGCAGGGTTTCCATAGCTTCGTAAATCATGCGAACAATACCATCCATCTCATGCTGCTTCGGAATCATATTTGGACCTCGAGGGCCAGTTTTGTGGCCTATGTGATCGAGGCCGAGGTAGTGGAGGACCATCGTATTCCAGTCATCTTTGCGCAGTTCGCCCGGGATGTGTCTTGTTACGTTATTGTCAACTTCTGTGAAGTCCGAAACGAAGAAGCTCGAGGTGCCTTCTGCTCGGTCGAATACTCCGGGAAATAGTTTTAGCCATGTGTCATCACCATACATGACTAGCTTTCCAGCTTTCTTCGCTTTCATCTGGGCAAGCCATGTATCCTGTACGGCAAGGGTAGAAGACGTGTCGGCTTCGTCGAAACTTAGTATCGCATCGAGGAAAGAAGGAGTAGAGCCAGTAGTAATGGCCTTTATTCGAGGCATCGTAATGGTTGGCGAGTTGGCATGGGCAGTGAAAGGGATCGCAACACCGTCAGATATCAACCTAGAATACTCTCGTGTTAGGGACGCAAGCCAAAACCCTGGCTTCTAATTCTCGATGAACCTAACCCTTGAGTGAATTGGAATCCAGAGTTGTTCGTAAATACAAAGTCGCTAGTCTAGTCAGTCTGCTGGGCACGGCTCATCAGGTGGTGGTTTGCGCTTAGGCGACGAACCTGCGCAAAGCATCAATGACCATGAATATGACACGATCGAAAGGCGCTTCAGGTGGAGGGCCATTTTCGAAGAATTGATATTCGGCTAATCCAGGTAGGAAAGGTTTATAGGGAAAGAAGCCAATGGCAAAAAGGACAATTGAGACAGGTATGAGAAGATTAGCTGCGACGAGAAGCACAGTCGAGAGCGAGAAGACATTGTGACGGTGCATGTCCAATTGTATTACACAAAAGTTGGTTTGCCAGATGACAACGTCCGGGTCGGAATTGATCAATTAAAACAGAAGGACAGGCTAGAAGTCACATTTACCATGCCCCATGGCCATTGATAGCTAGAGACACTATGAGAGAGAGAGAGAGAGAGAGAGAGAGAGTCACGTCGAAATGGAATGTTAAAAGTTAAGAGTTGGAAGTGGGAAGTGGAAGGTTAGATCAAGCTACTAGTAGACAGCTAAAGGTCGAAACTGAATTATCAGCGTATATGCACCTACCAGGTACTTCCCAAGGTCGTTAGCAGGGGTCCCTGACGTGCCTCTAGGTACCTCCAGGGCTAGTGCTTAAGTACCGTTACACACCACTGTCGACATCAAGTTCCAGGTGGAGAATACCCCACAAGGCGATCAGGCATTCGACGGATGTCATAGCAGGAAACAGCGAACTAATATCGAATTGTTAGTAGATATCAAGGTTCTAGAGCTTTCGAAGACAAAACCTTCTTCTATCTCTATCGCCGTCGTCACAAATCATCCCAAGTTCTTTCCTGTCGTAAAAAACCTTGGAAATTCGGGAACTCAAACTCAAACGAGAACTTATACATATCCCTCATATTGTATAGGCGCAGGAATAGGTACAACGATCCGTTCAAATTGCGAAACATTCGAGCCAAGTAGCACCATGGCCACTGACGACCCATCCGATAATCCTTTTATCCGCTTCAAAAAGCACATCGATAGCAACATCCAACGAGGTCTTCACACAGTCTTCAGGCCAGCAACGGCTGCAGTGACAGAGATCAATAACACCATGTCAGTCGATAATACAAATCATAATACTTGTTCAAGGTCGGAAAGCTCTACGTCAAATTCGGAAATGCCGGACCACGATAGTAGCGCTACCAGCACCAGTGCAGACGAAGTTCTTTCTTGGGTTATTTCGTCTCCTTATTCCCCGTTAAATCTTCAGTCTTTACCACAGCCACGTCCGAATGACGCACCTCGAGACTGGCCTGATTGCTTTACCTTCCGAGATGCATTTGAAGATCTCTTGGCAGCGGGCGATGGGCGACCGCTCTCTGATCTACGGAGACTTTTAATTGCTAAGCGATTAGAGCAATTACATTATGCTCCTTGGGGTATGCCTGTCATAGACTGGGTGAGTGACATTGGACGGCGAGGCCTTTGGGGTGCCTACTTTCCACTCTCCTCGTCGGCGAAACGTAGGTTACCTTATGGCTTAAGATCACCCTTCATCCCCCAAACTTTCGCGTGGTCAAGGGTTATTTTTCCACGCTTGGAATTTCACTTCCCGCCATCTGATAATAGCTGGACTCGATACGGCGAGACACCATCTAACCACGGAGCTGAAACAACCAAGCAACAGGAAGCAGACACCGAGGAAGCCTGTTATACCAACACACCATCAAGATCTACAAGTACCCGATTAGGGGTAGAGGTTCCTCGAGGAGAACCAACTCGTACCCAGCTCGGATCAACTTGGGATTCTGATTCCCCAGCTTCTGAGGAAGCGCCAACCTCTCAGACAATAGAAACTCCAGATGGTGGTAAGATCTTAAAAACAGTTCAACAACGGACTTACGGCGGTGGGACCAAAACGACGACAACCACACAACAATTTGATGCGGATGGCAATCTGGTAGCGCAAAGTAAAGAAGCCAGCTGGGCATGGTCGCGTACATTCCCAGATGAAACCTCCTCATTCAACAGCAGGGAAAAATCGGGGTTTGATGTTGAAGCTACAACATCGTCTTCCATGAGCGGGGAAGCAAGTGTTCGGGGGAGTGGAAAGGTTAGCGGCTGGTTCTGGACAAGATGATGTGCTCAGATATTTTATTCCCGCTCGTGTGTTTCCATACGCGGGTAATCATGCATATCTGCAGGCAGTATATGTAGATGCTATTTGCTATTCACGGTCTTTTCTCATAATGAACGAGGCAATGTGCAGATGCCAACGTAAATACCACCCGACTCTTGCGAATACCTAATGGACAGGCTCTCAACTTAATAGCAATAAAAGAATATTATCGATGTCTCCGGGAGAAATGTCTCTTGATTAGAAGTGAGAAGCCTTGCAGTAACAGGTTAAGTAAATCAAATGTTAAAATTTCACCGACGATTCTGCGCCTTCTTTTTTCTCGTCATCCGTTTTCTCGCGATAATCTTCTGCTGCAGTGTATCCCGAGCAGAGTCCTCGCTAGATGCGGTCTTGGCGTTGTTGCTCGTTGATTTACCATCCTTCGACCTTTGGTGTCTGCCTTTTGAGACGGAAAAGTCTTTGCCCTTTAACTGAGTAGACTCCTTTGCGGTTTGTTCCCCAGAGCGTTGGCTTCCTCGCATCTGCTGTTTTGCTTGAAAGTCCTTCCGCCTCGCCACAACTTGCGCGTTCTCAATGGCAAACTCGACGATCAAGCGTTGCGCTTTCCCAGTCGCATTGTCTAGTGCATGTCCGTTCAACCATCGCAGACCCATTAGTGCCCATCGGTGCGAAGAGTACTCGATGAAACCATATCCTCGACTTTTGCTAGCACCGTCTACCTCAGGAACCTTTGATCCCTCCTTATTTTCGAACACTATTTTGGCTTGTTTGACAATCCCTTTCCCTTTTTCCTTACGCCGGCGCTCAGCCTCCTTGTCCTCTTCACCACCGCGAGCGGTCTCCTCCTTAGAGAGCGGTTGCCTACGACCTTCCTTTACATCCTTAGCAAAACCAACGACAGCTTCGCGAGCCAAGGCCTTCAGACTTTTTGAATCCATAGTACGAGGGATGTTGCGGATTGCTAGACGCGTCAGACTTAGATGCAGACTAGGATTGTTTTGGATGAGCTTTTTTCGCTGAGTAATACTCTGTTCTCGAATCTTGACTTCTGAAGGGGCAAGCATAGCATATAGAGGCGAATCCTTCATGACAGTCCCCTCAGACAGTAAGTATAGTCGACGCTTGTCTCTGTCTTTGCCTTGCCGAACGGCAGCTCCTGTCTCCGCAAGACGGTTTGCTTCGTCCTTACTTACAGCTTGAGAGACCTGAAGGATGCGGCTATCAATAGTATATTTGCCTTGCTCATCAGCCAATTCGTTTTGCAAAATAGATTTTTTATTTGTTATCACCGATTGCTGAACGCGTGGTGCCCCTTTGAGGCACTCCTTGAAATCATTTTCGTTGATGAAACAGACAAAACCTGTGCCCGCTGGCCGGTCGGTGGCCCGATCAACTACTATACGAGCATAGCGTATTCGGCCAAATTGTTCGAAGTGTGATTTGAGTTCTGCGTCTGTCGTCGTAAAGGGCAGGTTTCGAATGAAAATCGTTGATCTGTTGTCCGTCATATGAGGTGTCTTGGGTGTCGGTTCGATTTTTGGTGCGGTATCATCCTCATCTTCAATCCCATCTTCAGACTCGTCCTTGTCCTGGTCGGCATTGCTATCTTCCTCCTCGAGGTTTTCCATGTGATTCTTCATAAAGTTCCTCAAATCTTCGTCGTCCTCATCGTCCTCGTCATCCTCGTCTTTATCTTCCTTCTCACTCCCACTTTCACGGGTCTCGCTCAAGTCATCGTTACCGTCTTCCAATGCATCATCTGACCTCGTGGACTTGACAATTTTGTTTGTGGCATCATTCTTTTTAATTTGCTGATGCTTCTGATCCTCCCATGTCTTCTTATCGACAGCCCAGTCGACGGCAAGCGTTCTCCCGTCGACTGTCTTCCCGTTGACGGCTTCTATGGCGCGCTCCGCATTCTTTCGGCCACGCATTGTGACGAAACCAAAGCCGGATAGCTTCCCTTTCGTATTGGGGAGGTCTGAGTATTTAACTTTCCCAAAACTTTGGAACAGAGCAGCTAGTTGATTTGAGGTTTTGATACTCCATGGTAGATTTCGCACGATCAACTTAGGGGCTTTACGAGCCTCGGCTAGCATTTCTTGTCTCTCGGCCTTCCTTGCGGCAGCACCGGCGGACTCAGAAACCGATTGGCGATGCCGAGGCTCTGCAACCTCTAATACGAGTGGGCGACCATCTAACTTCTGTTTATCAAGCTTTTCTTTTGCCTCCTTGGCATCGTCGGCATCGGTGAAGGTAACGAAGCCGTAGCCACGCGAGACCTTAGTCTGGGGATCAAGAATGACGGTAGCATGCTTCACTGGAAAGTGTTGAGAGAAGAAGTCGGTCAACGTCTCAGTTGTAGCCGTAGGAGGAAGCGATCGTACGAAGAGAGACCTGCTCTCCTCGACTCGAGCTTTTTTAGTAGGCGGTTCGACGGCGGACTCTATATCTTTCGAAGGTACACCCGAGTCTGCACCATGCGCCCGAGACCGCTTTAATTCGCTATTGCTACCCATTTTGACTTGTCGTGCTTGTATTATTAGTACGTAGCGGAAAGCCAGACCTGGACCTGCTGGGTAGGTTATGTACGGTTGAATGGGTAGATGAATAGATGAATAGAAAAAATATTGGTTCAATGCTAGAAAAAAATCCTTGATAAGATCATTATCGATAGCAGCACAGACAAGGGTCACTTAGACGCTAGTAGGTACGTACTTCTCGTAGGCAGTGCGGTGCGGGGCATGTGTGGCTTGAGCGTGTATAGATAGGGCTGTTGTCCTAGCAGCCACCTCTAATGCTAGGTTTATTGATTCGCTTACCCTTTTTGGGATTGGAAGTCGCGGCGCAAATACAAACATTACCATTACCAAGTAAGGTACGTGGGATGTGACATAATAACCTTGGAACCTTGGAACTTCCGAATTTCATCCAATTCACAAAAACCTCCTACATCCATACACGCATATACCAATCCATCCCACCTTTTGCGCACAGATACAAGCCAGCTAGCTACGCACTTCGTTTCCCCAGTGTAGCTATTCGAAGACGCACATCGTATGCGTAATCGATCTATACCGCCATCATGCCCGCTCGAGTATCGGCAAGGTCTGCGCGTGGCCATGCTGCCGTATCCAACAAAGCATCTAGCACAACAGTGAATTCACGCGCCTCTGCCTCTGCTGCATCCTGTGTATCGTCATCCAGCGTCGACATACCCGATGAGGCGCCCGAAAGTGAATTACGAACACAAATCTGTGCAATATTTCGTGATGCACAAAAGACCACTGCGACACACAGAAAACTAATCGTCAACCTCCGCAAAATCCACGAGGCTTGTTGTTATGAGCCAACACGCTCCAAAAAGAACGCTTCCACTGACTTCAATGAAACCGACTTTAACAATGAATTTTTGCGATGCGTTCTCAGAGTTATGCCTGTAAAAAAGAGTGAAAGTGTTGGTGAGAAGACAATACGCTTTGTCGGACTATTTCTGCGTCATGCCAATGATAAGGATAACGAACTGCTAGGAGAAGAGGATGTTGATGCTAGTACCATGCCCGAAACCCCGAGCACTCGTCTCACCACCCAGGTCATGGAGGCTATCTTGCCTTTGCTAAACGCCAAGGACAAGTTCGTCAGATATAGATCGACCCAACTAATCTCCCACGTCATCAATTCCTTGGATGCTATTGACGACGACTTATTCCAGAAGTTGCGTCATGGCCTCTTGAAGAGGATCCGCGACAAGGAAGCCATGGTTCGCTCACAAGCTGTGCTTGGTCTTGGAAGATTAGCCGGTAACCAAGTCGAAGGAATGGTCAATTCGGATGATAGTGATGATGACGCCGAGACCGGCTTACTTGAGAAGCTTCTGGAAGTTTTACAGAATGACCCCAGTGCTGATGTACGCCGTTTACTCCTTGTCAACCTACCAATCCTCCCGAACACTCTCCCCTACCTATTAGAAAGGGCCAGAGATCAGGATCCGGCCACTCGTCGCGCAGTCTACTCTAAATTGCTACCCGCGCTCGGCGATTTTCGGCATCTGTCCCTTTCAATGAGAGAGAAGTTGCTCCGGTGGGGACTACGAGATAGGGACGAGAATGTCCGGAAGGCTGCCGGAAGATTATTCCGGGAACGTTGGATTGAAGATTGCGCCGGCATCAATGCCCCCGACGACGGCGACCAACAGGCCGCATCAGCCCCTCCAACTTTAGATGGGCTCCTCGAATTACTTGAACGCATAGATATCGTTAACTCCGGAGTTGAAAACGGTGTCGCGTTGGAAGCCATGAAAGGTTTTTGGGAAGGAAGGCCGGACTACCGAGATGCCGTAGAGTTTGATGACAATTTCTGGGAAACTCTCAGTGCCGAATCAGTCTTCATTGCCCGGAGCTTCAACGACTTCTGTCGTACAGAAGCAAACGGGAAATACGAATCTCTAATCGAGGAAAGACTTCCAGAAGTTACTAAACTCGCTTTCTTCCTCGAACGCTATCTAAACGTGCTCATCGAAGCCATTAAGAGAGTCAATACCCAGGACAATACAGAAGGAGACGAAGAAGAGGATACGGTCGAACAAGAGTTCATCGTCGAACAACTTCTACACATTATTCTTACTTTAGATTACTCAGACGAAGTCGGCCGACGCAAGATGTTTGCCCTACTGCGGCAGACCTTGTCCATCCCTGAGCTACCTGATGAGATTACTAAACTCACCATCGAGGTACTTAGGGACATATGCGCACCAGACACTGCTGGTGAAAAGGAATTTTGCAGTGTGGTGCTGGAGGCAGTTGCGGATGTCCACGATACTATTGTTGACGAGGAATCCGCGGTCGGCGACGGTGAAGAAAGCTTTCATTCGGCTCGATCTGAAGTGAGCGGTGACAGTACCCCAACTAAGAATGGAAAGCATGGCGCCGACACTAGCTTAAGCGAGGAGGAAGCTCGGGAGAAGGCCATCAGGGAGATCATGATCAACATGAAATGTCTTCACATAGTCCAATGCATGCTCTCCAATGTCGAGGGAACTCTGCAACAGAATGACCACCTAGTATCGATGCTGAACAACCTCGTCGTCCCTGCAGTCCGCAGCCACGAAGCCCCGGTCCGAGAACGCGGATTGGTTTGCCTTGGACTATGTTCGCTCCTTGACCGACCACTCGCCGAAGAAAACCTAACTCTCTTCATGCACTTTTTCAGCAAGGGACACTCGGCCCTTCAAATTACTGCACTTCAAATCTTAACAGATATCTTGAATGTCCACGGAGCACAGCTGCTTTCGGCAAATCCGGCGCTGTTGAAAGTGTATGTACGGGCTCTGCGGTCTGGCTCTAAGAACCCGGAAGTTCAGGGAGCGGCGACTATTGCTGTCTGCAAGTTGCTGCTAGGCCGCGTGGTTACAGACCACGACACATCGTCGGAACTACTCAAGACGCTGATAGTTGCCTACTTCGATCCTTCGACCGCAGGAAATCAGAGCGTCAGGCAGGCGCTCAACTATTTCCTCCCTGTGTTTTGCTATTCAAGGGCCGAGAATCAGGAACTCATGGGTTCCGTTACACTTGATGCCTTGCATGCCCTCTACAATGTTAGAGAGGGTATCGATGACGACGACATGGACGTTGGTGATGAGATGGCTAGTCTCAACACCATTGGTGCTTGTCTAATCGACTGGACAGATCCTCGAAAGTGTTATACGCCCGGTATTCCCATGGATGCGGACAAGAAAAACGTAAACGGAGATGTCCATCTAGACTTGGCGAGGGATATTCTCGAGAAGTTAAACAGCAACTTTAGCAGTAAGTGCTATATCCTTACCTAACACCTCCGCTCATACTGACATCAATACAGAGGAAGAGAAGAAAGTCATCGCTCCTTTACTAGGGAAATTATACATCTCTCCAGCCTCTTCCGAGGATAAAATTCGCAGCTTATATGAGGACATATCGACAGCGGTCGAAGAGAACATCCTGTCCGATGCTACGAGCAGGAATGCCCTCTATAAAATCCATGTGAGTTTGGGGAAAATCGTGAATCAGCTTGGGGAGCAAGACAAGATGTCTCGACGAAGCACCAGCAGGAGCGTTTCCCTCGCCCCTGACGACAAGACCATGATAGAAGACGCAACAGTCATCCCAGCAGCTGCAATCAAAGAAGAGGGCGAGGAAGACAATATGGAAGAAGAAGCCGACGTCTCTAATTCTACGGTTCGTCGCAGTGAAGCAGATTCGATGGTAGAGGAATTGTTGTCGGATGGGGACGAATGAAAGTAGCAGCCTGTACTCGCAGGGGGTCATGTTTCGGCTCATTGCACTAATGAGAGAAAGTCACTTTGTTTGATTCCCTGAGCTAGGTATGACGAATATATTCATGAATGACCCATACAAATCCAAACCTGGATCTAGAAAATTGCTCTGGTTGAACCGAAGAACAAAGCGGAGACATATATCTGATATAAAGAATCATCAGTTGCAAGGATCGACAACCCTTCCATTTCTATATCGGTAGTATGATTAGTACACGAAGTTCGAGGTAAATGGTGGACTACCTAGGTATATGGAGGGACGGCATATTTTTATTTCTCCTGTATTGGAAGACCATCCAAATTTCTTGAGGAATAGTATGCGCCTTTGTATAAAATCTAATCCTTTGATGCCATAGGCACGATGGAGGGCTTCTTGACTCCAATTTACGACAACTTGTGGTCATAGTATCTCAACTGACATTGAAATATGACCGCTATATTGCCAGTTCCTATACCATGTAAGAGCCCCAAGGTAGATGTGACTACTGCAAGGCGAGCCATTTGCCTCCTTGAAAACCGCCCCGCCTAACATGTGATAATCGGTGATTATTCCCGTGCAAACTACAGAGTACAGAACATATCCATCTAGCAAGACGTGCCCATGATTATTCTATACGTAAAATTCGTTGATTTCATCCCGCATCAATATATTCAATTATAGCGACGTAGCTCTGCGCCGGTGTCCCAAAGCCTAACGCATACTACCATCCAGTTGCACTCACTCCTCAAAGGGGCTTTTCAGTCCGTCTCTCATTCCAGACCTAATTGGGTAGCCCGCCGTTTTTGTTAAGATAGACCACGCATTCTCGCGCAATACTAGACCGTTGTGGGGGTATCATAAATCCACAACTCGCCTATCGACATAGGTCGACTATGCTGAAGATTAAGAGGAATTTTGCTTCACAAATAAAGATTGGCTACTTGCTCGAGTGCAAATAGGTCGACGCCTCTCTTCTGCGTGGTAGACGATGTTGAAATGGTCAGGTTCCCAATATCACACCAGTTATTGACGGGCTGTCGACATGTTAGCACTGTCTCTAGACAATCGAAAAAATATGACGGGTCACTCACTAGGCAACTAAGGTATTTGCACCAGCTGCAGTTGTTCTGGTTGGAGTAGAAATTCTTGAGCAACACGATGAAGACGACGATGATGAGTATAAGAAACGCAGCGCGAACGAGCCACCAGGCCCACCACAGTGGCTTCCGACCTTTGAAAAAGCCTACGGGGTTCCTGTAGAAGGCAGGAAATGCGACACTGGTGATGCCGCCACCGCCTACGCTAGAGTACGAAGGTCCTCCAAAATGATCCTCGCCTATCTTACGGCGGAGAGCATTTGGTGAGTGAAGAACACTGATACCAAGGCATATGCCAACAATGAAGCCGCCAATATGGGAGAAATTGTCCAGGCCAGGGAGAAGGCCGAGTGCAAAGGAAACCAGGATCTCGATGACGATGAATATAAGCTCCCTCCCGGGGTTACGTCTCTCACCCCACGAATATAGAAGATCGAGCAGGGTGAGAGCGATGACTCCGAACAAGGACCCCGAGGCTCCAGTAGACGAGATTCCGGAGGCGGCATAGTTACCTCCCATGACGAACCCAAAGATGCCAGCACTCATATAGACAAGGAAGAATCTAATAGAGCCGATGGCTCTCTCGATCTCTTTTCCCATGGTTAGCTGGAGTAGAAGATTAAAGCCAATGTGGATGATTCCGGCGTGCATGAAGATAGGAGTTATAAAGCGGAACCACTGGTCGGGTTGCGGAGTCTGGTTGAGACCGTCGGTGGAGTTCCACTTGGGGTTTTCGACACCGTCAAATCCACAGAGTTCCGAGAGGGTACATTGGTTCGAGCCATCGGTGGGGTCAGATGTGGTGGTGTTGGGACAAGGCCAGCCAAAGCCTGGGGAAGGGTAATTTTGTACGCCGTCAACATTTTTCATGCACGGGACAAATCTGGAGCCCATGTTGATGAGAACCTGCTGCGAGGGTCCTATCATAGGGTTGAATGATGGCTTAGTCTGTATAGGAGAGCCTGTAAGCTGGGCAGCCTTGACCAACTCAGCAATAAACACAGCGACCTGGATTAAAGAAAATAGATAGACCACAATTGGTATCCTCCTCTTTTCCGATCCCAACATGCCCAATTCACCAAAACGTAGTAGGCCACGCTTGGAAGCACCTCGATGGCCAGCTTCCTGATCGGTAGTGTCGTAGACATGATCGTTAGAATCAGCAGCAAAACCTGCGGGGGATTTGTTCTGATGGCGCAGAGGAATGTCATCTGTGCCTACGGGCGAGACATCACCGGGAGCAGCGCCGTGGTATCGGGTATCGTAAGCAAAAGCCTGCTGGCTATTGTTGAGGTTGTGCAGTGAGGAGTCGGGCGTCTGATGGGACTGTGAGTTGGTTGGGTAGACATGATCGTCGAAAACGGTTTCGAATGGAGATACTGTGTTAGCATTGGGCCGGTCCTGGTGTCGAGGCTGCGTCGTGTAAGAGGGCGGTTCAGATACTAGAGAAGGTTCATATGTGTTATGGGGTCGCGAAGAATCGTGATAGTATTCGTTGGCAGCCATGGTCACTTCTTCTGTTGTCTTCGCTTCTCCTTCTGCTTCACCTTCACCTTCGCTGTCCTTAGAATATGTGCCGAAAGATAGAGAAGTGAAGATATAGAGAAGGTGACCTGCACTAAACTTCTTCTCTCTCCTCCTTTCTTAGGCAGATGTTCTATCCCCAACTAAGCGTGAGATATCTCGAGAGACTATATATTGCTAGTTTAGCTAGGAAGACTGCTTAGGGCACGATAAAATGCGACGCGATGTGGTGAGGTGGCTTGACGGAGGGTCGAAACGAATGTGGGAGATGTAAACCAATATCAATCGACGTAACGAATGTTAATGTGTTAATGTTAACGTTAACACTGATGGGATAATAGGGTTCGTCACCTATTTCATTGACGACAGAAACCTTCTAATTACCTGAGGGGGATGGGGAAAACAAGCGATGCAAGATAAAAAGTAGAAGTTGGAGAGAGGAGGATGATAGGTAAGAGGTAAGTAAGAAGTAAGAGTTATTTGCTTTTTTGGACGTTTTCGTTTTCGTTTCAGCAGCAGCGTTCGTGTTTGTTCAAATTATTATGTAATGAGGCAGGACATTTACACAGCCAAATGGTACACAGTTGTTGCTGAAATGTTCAAAAGGACCCATAAACCCATAAATCGATAAATCGCTGTCGTCACGTTGCGAAAATACGCAGTAAATAAGGCGCGATGAGCTGTAATGCACGGTAAATGTATGTACAGGTACCCTTGAAGGACCGCTGATGCGCAGCATTTTAGGTGCTTTAGGTGCAAGATAGCGTGGGGCTATTGTATACAGTACGCGGCCCTCCAACAAAGATTGCGTGTCTGTTGCTGCTGCCACCACAATACAAGGGGCTGTGCTACAAGTCTAGCGCGGGCTAGCAGGCTTATATAGCGCCTAGCAGCTGTCCTAACCAACCAGCCTTGGGAATTTGAGGAATTTCCAGGGACCAGCAGGGGCATATTTGTGGGGCAAGTGCTTTCGACTATTCTAATTTTGGAATCTTCAATGCCTTCCAATGTCACACCAGCTTACGTACTTCATCAATAAGTATTCAGGTACTAGTTACTTTTTTTTTTCCCTAACAGTTAATACGCTGCATGCTCTTAAAAGTTAACCTCCGCGACAGGTATTTGAGTATGTAACAATATAATACAGAATCACTTCTTTACAAAAAAATATTGTCTTCTTGACACATGTTGTATTAGTCTACGAGCGCTTTACCAAATCAAATGATATCAACACTTTAACTCTCTAATCTACCTACCATGGTGTCTTGCGTCGACTTACATTGGCGTTTCGAGATAGAATGATCACTGATCAGTCTTGGTGTCCGGCGGCGTTGTATTAACACCTAGGATATGGCCTTAAGCGTCCCCTCATCATCCTAATCCGTCCCCTGAGTGGTTTCCCAGATACCCTCACTTGGAATCAACATGTTGTCGTCTCCGTAATAAAAGGGCATGAGAAGGCTGCGTAGCACGCGGGAGGGGTAGAATCCTCACAGGCTTTGTCACTAGTATCGATAACGAGTAGAATAGTCCTTGGGACTCACAACCAGACCACGACCCTTCTTAGCACCCTTGTAGACCGTCTCGATGATGTCGATTAACTCTTGCTTGTCCTCAAGCACGAAATTAAGCTTGTTGTTGTTTCCCGTGCCTAAATCGCATAGCATGTGCTTGTTTCGGTAAAAAAACATGATGGTGCAAGGGTCATACAATTCTGGCGTAAGGTTACCTCGTTAGCATCTAAATACAACCGACGATTCACAACGTAGGGAAAGGGAAAAGGAAGGGGGAGGGGAAGACGATCGAGGGTTTGTTGCTTACCGTACATCTGGTTGAAGTCAGGAACTTGGTCGACGTCGCAAACATAGATAACGCAGAAGTTTTTGACTTTATCGGCGATGCGATAGAGTACTTCATCTTGTCGCATGCACTCGGGGTCATGGTCACGACCAAATCGAATGGCTACATTAAAAAAAGCATCTGGTTAATATCTTGCATTCAACCATCCCGGATATATGCTTCACTCACCAACAACACGCTCTGTTTCTGATAGAATGGCTTGGTCGACATGCCAGCCGGTGTTTAGATGCGGTATAACGATAGATCCCATGATTAATTGATTTGTTGATTTAAGTAAGTGCAGCCCTAGCGGAAGAGTCGAAACGGCCTCGTTGCAAGTGTTGTTGAGAAGATTGAGAAGATCGAGAAGAGCGATGACATAATTGATACCTAGTCCATGTGCAGTGGGACTTTCTTTCTATATAAATACGGAGGTGGGACAATGCTTACGTAACTTTCTTATCACATGCCTATCGTAGGTCCGTTACTAAGTATATTCAATACACGGATAATTTATCAGTTGCATATTATCTTTCCCCTTTTTCGAAAATTCGCCTATTCATCTAGTACAACAGGAGGCCGCATGATACAAGTCTTGTGTATGCCTAGATTTAAAACATCACTACATACTCATAAGTTAATTCATGAATCGTAGAAATCTTCCTCTTTAATAGAATAGCTTTCCGCCCGCCAATGCGACAAGCTCAGGGAAGATCGGCGTGCCGAGACCGGTAACAGGATCCCATCCCTCCTTTGCTGGAAATCCGTCCACACCACACCCGACAGCACTGCCTTGCGTAATATCGGTAAGCCCCTTGTAACCTTTGGAGTACAGCCACGGGTTTAGGAAGCCCAATGCTGGCTTTCCAGACGAAATGAGCGCGTCGTTTACCAGCGAGATGATTCCGCCCGTCAGCGGGCAGCTAGCACTGGTTCCGCTGATGGTACCCTCCGTGCCGTTCCAGAAATAAGCAAAGTAAAGCCCCTGAGCCGAGATATCCGGATAGCCGCGGCCAGTCTTGTTGTATAGACCGTCATACAGGCCATCTAGGTCCTCAACGTAGCGGCTTGCGTGCAGAGCCTGGTACGCCGGCGCCGAAAAATAATTGCTAAACCCGCCACCACTTGTATAGTTGCCGTGAGCAACTCCATCAGGCCCAACAAATGCAGGGCGATACGCCACCACTTCCGGCTCGAAATTCTTCGTGGCACCCACCGCCGTCACGTAGGGGCAGCTCGGCGGAAATTCAGGAAGGAATTGAGTCGTGTTCTTCCCATCGTTACTAATACACTCTCCATACGGTCCGACGCCGCTATCGCCGCTCGAGAAGAGCAACGAGGTACCGCGCGCACCTACTTGGGCGAATTGCTGGCAGACTCGGCGAGCGTACGACTCTGGAACTGTCTGCTCATCGTCGGCATATGACGTCGCTATGGCAACCAAGTCAGTTACTTGTGTGAAATTTTTCAAGAAAATACCTCTTGGGAGCACAATTCTACTTCTCAAGGCAGAGATGGCATGAATGAATATTATGATCGGAAATTTCACATACTATAGTAATCGTACTAATTAGCATCCGTTCAGAACTCAAATATTGAGAATTTGTGGAAGACGTCTTTGAACATACCTAATTACTTGCGGGAAGGAATCCAACCCGAGCAAGTAGTTTACCCAGACTAGATACGGCTCGTTCGTGTTATCAGGCGTGCTCGTAGAAGGGATGAATGGCGGGCTGCCGCCAGTTGAGTAACTGATGATCGGAGCTACGCAAATATAAGTGTTAGCCGGATCCCAATTCTAAACACCTTTATTTTAAGACTTTTAAAGGTTCGGGGACAGGATGTTCCAGAATCTAGGATACGTACTCTTCCAACTGATACCGGCAATGGCCTGGACATCTAGGTTTGCTTCCTTCGAAACTCCTGACTCAATTTCCTCGGGGGTTAGGGCGTAGTCACCAGGTCCATCTGCAATGGAGATTTGGGGGAAATCTTTGGCGCTCGAGACTGCCTCAGGTCGATACTTGGCAAGGAACAGTTCTGCGTCTGTCCGGATCGGATGTTCTCCAAGATAATTGTTAAAGCCGATCTTGTTCTTGCCACAGGCGTGGGTTTTGTAACCTTTGGTCGAATAGAGAGTCTGGAAGCATTCAGGCGTGACAGAGCTGACGTTGCAGACCGCATTAAGAGTCTCATTGGTGGGAGGCGTGTATTTGGGATCAAGATACACGGGGGCTTCGATATGGTCGAACTTTTCAGCACGAGCACGAAAGAATGAGTTGGTAGGCTGGATCGTGTCGATTCGATCATGCAGGTGAAGGGGAAGAGACCACCTAGGGGCTCGGGCGACCAGACCACCGTCCTTGTGTTCATAAAGATGGTACTCGGTATCTAGGAGTCGTTCAACCGTTCCCACCGGAAGAGATACCATGATCCAGTCTTTAGCTGAGCTATATCCCGAGGGGGTGATGCCATTGTCTTCTAGCCACTCGTGGACGAGATCCAACGTCTCATCCGTCGGCTTAACCAACTCCTTGACATCGCTAGCACTAAGGTGCTGACCGTAGCGTGCGTGATCCGGATCCGAAACTGGACTTATATTAGACACCAGACTCTCACTTCTTAAACGCAGTAAGGTAGGCAAAGGTTGCCGCTTCTCATCATACCTTCGTATAGATGCCTTTCCAGCTCCGCGAAGTTGCTCTGCTTGACACCGATCTGGAGATCGATCATGTGGTCAGCAGGCGCGCGACGAACTCGTCTCCAAGCTCTTGGAACGTGGTGCGAATCCTTGACACGGTAGGGCGTACGCGACCCCACGGGGCTCGCAAATGCACCCTGGACGGCGAGAAGGGCCGAGAAAACGATGGTGAAGCCGACCATGGTTGCAATCACTCTTAGCCAGGCAGAAACCAAAATGAGACGGGCAAAACAACAGCTACGGCTGGTTCCTGGAGAAGGAAGTCTCCAGAACGGTGCTGGTAACACTTTATATTAAAAAAATACGGCAGCATGCAGAGCACGCTATCTCGTACCTACATAATACATCCATACCATGTTCTGTAAGCTGACCGGGAGCAAGGATCAACAGCCCGACAGGTCAAGGTCTTCGGTCCACCCGCATTCCCATACCCAATTAGAGCTGTCGGTTGCGACAGGTCGGAAATTGCATTGATCGGATACCTACCGTACCTACCTATGATAAGATGTAAGGTAGTATAAATGTCAGCTATCGTTTGTTCTCTTCATAGTCACGCAATCTTTGGCTTGGACGTTTTCGGAAGGTCGCTTTGCTATCTGCACCCAAACACCCAAGCAAGCGGTTCTAGATCGTGCCTTGATTTGGCCATGTCGCGTACATACATACATATATACGAACGATCCTGCCGAGGACACAGTCATTCCTCCAGATAACGCATTAACGAGGTGTTAACCTAACAACATCGTAGTTTTAAGGTACCTAGTAATGTTAGTACTGCGTAATTGCTTAGTACGCTAGAACGATATGTGCTATACATGTAGTAACTAGGTACTTAGTTGGATGGATAAAATCAGTTGCTGAACTTCCAGCAGTAAAACCAACCGAGCTAAGGCGGGGCGACCCGGGAGTCCGGTTGGAACGGAAAGAGGATTACGAGCTGCTGCGCATAGTCTCAAGCTAAAGCTCGAGAGAAGCAAAATCAAGCAGGTCGATTATCCATACGATTCATACTAGTATCCATATTCTGTAGTAGATGAAATATCTGCAATCGCCGACCTTGCCTACCTACCTAGACAGGCTTAAAAGCTTTGCGCTAAGTTGATAGATCGGGTTCATCGGACGTGCTTTGCAATTGTAAGATTGCAAGTGTATCAATCATTATTAGCTGTGTCAAGTTTTTAA
Organism: Annulohypoxylon stygium; assembly: GCA_003314315.1. Taxonomy (NCBI): domain Eukaryota; kingdom Fungi; phylum Ascomycota; class Sordariomycetes; order Xylariales; family Hypoxylaceae; genus Annulohypoxylon; species Annulohypoxylon stygium. The sequence continues at coordinate 248,118 of QLPL01000009.1, forward strand.
TTCATACCTCTAATAGTAAGAGAAATATTTTACATAAATTGTCTTGAAGATTCTTCCCAAAGCGAAGAAGTACGGCGAAGCAGTAGCAAGCATCCCTCATGTACCTAGCAAGTTTTTAGGTGAATATTCAAAACTCACAACTTCGTATTAGCTGCGTTGGTGTCAAGATTTTCTATGACGTAGATGGCTTCTAGCGAATACTTTTGGCCGCCATCCTTTTTTTTTCCTTCTTGGGGGGTGGGTAACACGAAAAGGAGACAGAGAAATTGACTCTGGTAAGAACGGACATCCACAGACGGCAGGATTTAGAAAGAGCTGGAAGACTTGGTGAGGAGGGGGAGGAAGCTTACTGGTGCCGTCTACAATCTGAACATTTTTATGGATGGCGCTTAATATGGAACGCAATGCAATTATGTCATTACCCGAATTTTGCGCAAGGATTTTTATAAATAAATAAAAATTATAAAAAAAATTGAATCATCGTCAAAAAAGAAATGGCGGCTCTGGGAATCGAACCCAGGTTTACACGGGACGTCTATAGCTATTATTTGATAACCACAACGTGTTGTACTAACCACTATACGAAGCCACCCATAAACTGGATCTAGGATCTAGATGAAATTTTTTGGATTTAACATTGCTTAAGTACCATTGTATTGCATAACTTTACGTAAGTCTCTTGTTAGTGGCTTATTAGTGGCTCAATTGCGATTGAAAGTAACCAGCAAGAAATATGATAGATCTCACCAACCTCTGTTTGTAATATATCAATTTGTGCACTTACTCAATCTTTAATACTGCCTAGTGAGTTCAGCTGATAGTTTAAACAGCCCATGCCAGAATGGGATCAATTGAAGGGAAGGAAAAAGCCAGCATGCATGTGTACCTACTCTACTAGGTATGCTCCTGTCTGGATTCAAGACGATTTGCTCGGAGGAGCGCCAGGATGCACAGAGCCAAGCAAAGGTTATGGACACACGATAGTAAGAAACACGACCACTATAACCCTATCCTTGACCCAGCCCGTCATATCATCTTGCGGTAGTATACTACCTACCTCCTTATTATTGCCTTATTACCCTTATTACCCCAGACTCCGACCCTAACCTCCTCGGACTTACTCGGCGAGTTTTCTTACTAGGTAGGTACATTATCTCTCCGCTTGCGAGGAGTCGAGGACAATCAAACGATTTGCTCATAGGGTCAATTAATTAGGCATCCTAATTACTGACAATAAAATATCCTCAACTATATACATGATCTCCAAAGCTATGCCTCCTAAGCCATGCTACATGATTAAACCTGTTCAACCGCCTACGAAGTCCCACTAAACACCCCCTAACCATCACTTACGTCATCGTCATCATTGCCATCATCGCTAAAACTGAAACTTTAGGAGGACTGGCCATTGTTAGCTAACGAGTTAGTAGTACCGCTAGGGACGCCGGAGATGGCGCCGGAGAGAGCAGCTTTGGCGATGTAGTCGCACAAGTCAGCCACCGGCGAAGCATCGAGTCCCAGGAAGTAAGCACCAAGACCGGCAATGTGGGGAGAGGCCATCGAAGTACCAGAGATGGTGTTTGTCGTTCCACCGATCCATGTCGATTCAATGTCTGTCCCTGGCGCAAGCACATCGACAAGGCTACCATAGTTGGAGTACTCGGCAAATTCGTCATCCTTGGTAGTAGCGCCGACGGTGCAAGCCAATTGCTCAGAAGCTGGAGAAGACGTCGACGCATCCGCGGCCTCATTACCCGCGGCGACGGCGAGGAAAAGACCAGCGTTCACAATGCTGGCAGCTGCATCATTCACCGCGCTAGAAGTAGAGCCGCCGAGGGACATATTCACAACAACACCCTTAGGGCAATCCTGACTTGCAGCATCCTGTGCTACGAAATCCATGCCGGCAATGACACCAGAGCTGTGGTTTCAGTTAGCCAGGTGCGTCTTTCCCTTTCCCTTATTATATACATGCTCATTGGCATAGGAATATCACAAAGGGGGAGGGAGGAAGGAGAGAGAAGAGGAGAGAGTGGGAAGGATAACATACTTGGTACCCGAACCACTAGCGTCAAGGACCTTGACCGCGAAAAGATTGGTCTTCTTAGCAACTCCGTACGTCTTGGAACCGATGGTACCAGATACATGCGTGCCGTGGCCGTTTCCATCGGTGTCGTCGCCGTCGCCGGCATAATTAGCGAGCCACTTGGCACGGCCCTCGAACTCCTGTATAAGGTTAGTCTACCGTTCTTGGCTAACAGGGAGAAATGCAGTCATCACATGCCTCGTGGTCTACTTCGATACCGGTGTCAACGATGTAGGCGCAAGTTCCTTCGCCAGCTGAATCGTCGTAGGTGTATGTGGTGCTGCCAGACTCAGAGTTGGACAGGCGCGCAAGACCCCAGTCGGCATTCTCCTGGGTTGCCTTGATAGTGATGACAGCATCCTGCTCGATGTAGTCGACCTGAAGAGAGGCGGTCAGAACACGTCTGAAACAAACACGGAAAGTTATTCGCCGCTTTTAACTTACATCATCGTTGTTTCGTAGAGCCTCGAGCTCTTCGGCTGACAGGCTGGAAGCGAAACCCTTGAAATCATTGTTGTTGTATATGAAGTCGGCATCACTGGAGATAGCCTGGATGGAGCTGTGCAGAGACTCGGTGTTGATACTGCCCTTCATCTTGACAATATACTTGCCATCGACGAGCTGAGCTCCCCGAGGCTTGATCACCAGAGCGGGAGCATCCCTCTTCGAGGGCGGTGCAGCAAGTGCCAGAGGCAGCAAGGCGAGAGCGGTACCTGTACGCATTTTGGGTGATGAATGAACGAACAAAAAGTCTATGTCTGGTAGTCCTGGAGTGCTCTTGAAGGCGAGTGATCGATGGCGAATCTCTCTATATGTGGGATGAAGATGAGAAGGTAAGTCACTAAGAGAAGATTGGACCGGTCTTTTTATATTATTCCATGGCAGCTCCTCGGCGAGAGCTGCAGAACGTAGAGGTTGAACGCGAAGCCACGATACTATCCATGATAGCAGATCCTTACCAGGGAGGGCATTTGGTTGTTAGACAGGCTTGCCAGCGGCCAGAGGCATGTGAACTATTCATGTGAGGTTGGAAGGGAATCATGGAAAGGGTAAGGGACCCAAGTAACGACGGCATTCCCTGTCCTGGGCGGCCAATACGACTGCATAACGAGTGCCGATCATAGCTTCACCTCCTAGAAAGAGCTTGGTCAAGCTTAAGTCTCCTATTCGTCGGCGAGAACAGCCCATTTTCGTCTCTTCAATGAGAGTATAGATGGGTTAATGGTCGGTAGTATTACCCCAACCTGAGAAGGCACCTCCTGGGTTGGGGTGGTATAGTCCCAGGGGTTCGGATTTACTCAGGTGTAACGAAATTAAGTACGGAGCATCCGTGGTGATAAGACGACCAATGACAGCATTATAACAGAGATGACCAAGCTTTGTCCAAGACAGCTACGCACGATGAATTAGTGCCAAGCAAAAGTGAGCCGCGAGTTAGATCATCGGGATGAGCTTGATTGAGCTTGTTCGAGCTTGGGCATCGTTCGTGACAACAATTGCCTTCCTTATCCGGAATCCCATGCTTTCTTACTGGCATTTCTATGGTATGCAATATAGGGACCTCCATCACCACTGACCAACCAAATGTCATTAATGGGCGTCAGGGGTTATGCAATACTTCCGATATGCAAGGCATAGTCCTATCTCCTTACTACCTAGGTACGTATGTTGGCCTATTCCCCCTCTTTCCTCGGATGGGTTGGAGTGGGCGAGAGTGGGTTATAACTTATAAGACATTATAATGCCGCCAGGCGAGAATGCAAGGCAAGGTACTAAAATAGGACCCCATATTCCCACGCATGACGTGAGGAGAAGGCAGAATGTGACTGTTTCAAGACGTCCCATGAGAAAATGCTTAAGACGGACTTACAACTATGGCTACTACCTGTGTCGGTGCTTTTGGCGGCGTATTGTTAGCTCTCTGCGGCCTTGTAGCATCAAGAGCTTCGTGACGGAGTCTGGCATTGTCTGGTTGGAAATCTAATTCCTATTCTGTTTATCGTGGTCCCCCACATCCCACATCCCAAAACCCCTGACCACCATCACGATTCATACCCCCCTGCTCATCGATCCATGCTGAACCCCGGTCTAGTGAATGCCAAGTGCCGACGGTGGTCAGCACGTATATAATAATGTATGTAGGTTGATATGCATGTGAGTATATGCGGGTGAAAACAAATGTAGCGTGATGATAAATACGATAGGTAGGCGACCAATTATGAACTTAAGAACTTAAGCAGTCCATAATATAAAATATTTGTACTCATTTCTGTCGACGACGTTTTTCCTTGCCGTGTCCGAGTTGCAAATCCCCTCCGGATATGGTAAGTAGGTATTGAAAAGCGCGGACTTGGCTCATTAAAAAAACAACAATCCTTCCGAGGCACGGCGGTATTCCGGAGCCGAAACGTGCTATAAGGCGACAGCTAGCCACATAGTAGGCAGCTATTTTATGTTGCCCAGCATTTAGTCAAAACTGCACCTCTTAAGGGCTTGTTCCTCGATCTTGCGGCTTCCAATCTGGCAACGGTTGATTTGTTCAATCAATAACCCATCGTCCTATATTACGTAGGCCAGCTTCGTGGATTTGCTCAGCACGTCCCGCCCAGCGTTGTAGCCCCTTTTAAGAGTCCCCTCGTAAAGCCCTTCAATATTCCAATTGTTCCACCAAGGCTGCTTCTTCCCTTTTTTGTTAGATACGTGCAGTGTCTTATTTGGCTTCTCTCTATATGTGCCAGAGTGTGCCTTGTCAATGACCGAAACTGCTTTCCGTAGCTGCTCACCATAGTACTTGAGATCAAAGAGTTCCCTTCACCCTTATTTCTACCTCGTCACGGCTGATGATCCTTTGCTCATCATTGTTCTTCAAACTCATTTGGACAGTTTCAATGAGCTGTTTGTACTCTTGCCTGCTTCTCTCTAATCGTTCGAGGCGATCAATGGTGCCACCTACAGATATTTTGTCTTTCTCTTGTTTGATGAGTAGATCCAGATATTCGATCATAGCATCGTTATAAGGTGTGATAGAATTGGCTTTCAAGAAAAAACTGAAATCGACAGCGGCTTGTTGGATCTTTGAGTGCTCCAGTCTGTAATTTTTGATTGCCTCATTCTTCTTGCGGATGGCATCTCGTTTTGTCTTGATCGAAATATTGTTCTGGGTGATTGCCTCTTGGATCTCTGGGTCGGGTACCGTCACCGTCACTTCATTCAGATGATACATGACATGAAGGTGCTCTTGCCATACAAGTTGGCATTTGGAGCACGTTGATTTTCCAGAGAAGGCACTGCAATTGATGAGTTGTGCATGTGCAATCGTATCCGCATCAACATTGTCCAGGTAGCATGGATCATGACATGACTGTTCATAGAACGCTACTTTGGTACCATTCCTTCCATCGCGATATTCGACACAACTCTTATTGCTACAGACCGTCCGTGGCATGTCCAAGGTCTCTGAGTGAAGTTGAACCTGTTGAATGTTGAGTTTCAGCTTCAATTCTTCCACCGACACTTCTTTATCCCTTAACCCCTTAGTTGTCTCTTCATTTAGCGCAATACTAGCATCGATCACCTGGATGATCTCGGCCATAGGCTTTGTCAAGCTAGTGATTATCTTCCTAGTATTATTAAGGCTCAGCGTGTTTTTTACGTGATGGGGCTTCAGGCCTCTGAAGTACCGGAGCAATCTCCTGCTCTCTGCTGCTGAAAAGTTCCAGCTATTGATGTATTCTTGACGGTTACCTAAGTCGATTCCTTGTGTATAAGCGGCCAAATAGCGGAAACTCTCTGAATCAAAGTAGTATGTGTTGTGCTGATAGAGACCCAGACTCAGTTTCTCCGAAGTTCCTATATTCTCAGACTCCCCGTATCTCTTAAGCATGCTTTGCAGAGGCACGAATGTGTCACCAGGTTGATAATTGGAGGAACGCGCGTTGGTGAATCCAAAGACCATGTTTTGTGTCGCGTCACGATGAAGGTGAGTGAGCAACTCTTCAATACAGAATCGGAAGATGACATTCAAGCGAGAAGTATTGGGCTTCAGGAGGACGATGATACCGTGAATTTTTTCGAATTGTGATAGAACATTCAAAACGTTGGCCATATTCTTTTGGTCCTGCTCTACCCCACGAGTATCTCCTATCCCAGGCGTATCTATCAAGCGTACTGTCACATCGCCCAACTGGAAAGGGTAGAAAGCGGTCTCCTGGGTTGCGGATTGCCCACTGCTACTGTCGAGTTCGCTGTCACTGCTGCCTATTCTAATCCTCGTCTCGACGAGTCGGCCATTGGGGTCATCTGGGTCCACTCGTTGGGTAGAAAATGCGCATGGAATCAGCCAGGCCAACCTATCCGCCTCGAGTGCTTCTTCCATGTCCTCATATTTGATATAATTGAAGAAGGCATTGATGAAGGTGGATTTGCCGACGCCAGCCTCTCCTAGAATCAAAATGTTTAATTCCTGGAATGGTTCCAGCTTATCAAGGAGTCCTTCGAGATGAGCATTATTGTCGTATTTCGTGTAAGCTGAGCCGTGAGTTGGCCTATTGCATCGGAATGCATAATCCGAATACAAGGCCCGCCCGCAATCACAGTAGATATAGCGGTTCGTATGTCCATATTGGACTGGCACCTGGCATACTCGACAGACCCATTCATCCGTGATGGTCTGGTTGCAATGCGCACCAGGACAAGGGAGCCTTACCGGTCTGCGTGCAAGTGGCCTTTCTGCCACATGTCGTTCTAACTTGCCTTTATCGTATAACGTGAGGCATTTCTCTCTCAATAGCTTCCTCTCTTCGTAAACATCTTTTACGATCATATTCCCATCGCGGTACTGAACTATTGTAGGCCCTGGGTAAGACGATATCTCTCCTTCGTCGACAAGCAAAACAAGGGCCTCGGACCATTCGTCTTCGGCTAGCGATAAGAGCAATGCGAATAGGTCGCACCAGTACTCGCATGCTTTGCGAGCAGATTCGGTGAACCAGAATACGAACACATCTTTCTTATCGTTCCTAGCCAATTCAGAATCCACAGAAAATCCATCGTTTCTGATGTATCGCGCCCCCTTGCAGACCATTGCGTCGATAAAATCTATTTTATCACTATACTGAGATACCACATTGGTGAGATTATCGGGTGCATCATCTCCTTGATGGAATGTCTTATATAGCGAGGTTAACTCTTCGAATTTATCTTTGCCGCCTCGAATTTCTTGAAGTAGTGTCGCGTATTCAGTCTTTAGAGATGCTTGTCTCTGGCGCACTTCATCTCTATTGTTGCGAACTGTCCTGAGGTGTTCGATAGGAACGTAGGTGCTGTGACTCATTATGAAGGAATGATAGTCGTTTAAAGCGCACTCTATATCGTGTATCTGGTCGAAGAGCTGAACGAACTTCTCAAGGTATTCAGCCCCTATACTACGATAGTGGGAGTCTATTTCGATCTGAATTTCGTCCATCCAGAACAACGACAACATCTCAATTGGAAGCAAAGTATAGACAATCGGCTTGCCCTTTCCATCGTTGGCTTTCTTGATGCATTGGGGCACGTTTCTCATGTATCGGAGCGCGCTGTCGATATCTAATGGGGTCGCGTCCTCTTCTGCTAAAACATCGCCAAAGACGGTGAACTCCAGGGTTGACAGATCTTCCCCCTCCGACCCATCCACTGTCGCGTCTGAGCCACCACTGACTTTGATGAATTTTAGTTTATCAAACGCCAGTTTGAAATGACCTTCAATGTCTGTCTTGTTATTTTTCTCAGAAATAGTACTGCGGAAAGTTACAATGCTGTTTGCACCCCATTCAATGCCAATGACAACATGCGTTGCAGTGGACGTTTTCAGACTCTTGAATGCTAGTACTTTCTTAACCTCCTCGTCGTTTAGCCTCAGAGCCTCGCTTTTTGTAGTGATATTATAGACTAAGGATGCCTCCAGCACTTTCTTGCTGTTATGCGCGTTGTTCAAGTAGCTACCAGAGCCATCTGCCTGGACTAAACCGGAGAGAAAGCTCGCACTAAGTTCAGCGCTGATATTCATGTTGCTGAGCTTCTCGCGGTTTGTCTCCGACCTGATGAACCGTATATCGGTCTTGGGCATATCGGTCACGCTGATGGACTTCGCTGGTGGTGGGCCATTTAAGAGGGAAAGTGGGATGAAGCTATCTGTTCGAGCATCATATAGGGAGCCTAAAGAAGCTGCTTCACCTAGAGCCTGTCTTCTGAGGGTGGCCATGTTAAGATTTTTGGACTTTTGATTTATGAATTTCAATGATATGAGAATCTTGAAGAAGTTTAGATAATGCCTGGATAAGGGTGACAAATGACTTCATTAACTGGCTAAGCTTCTTCAAGAGTTCAGAGTGAAGCCTGGACTATATACTAGGTACACAATATTATTTAGATACTTTATCCCGCACTTGATAGCAGATTCTTGAGGACATAGTTCAACGTATATCCAGTAGACACTTACAACGTACGCATCTGAGTAATGATCATATGAGCAGAAGAGTAGAAACCTGTCCGTATTTTAAATTGTCAACACCTGTCAACTAATTATTGGATGGGTACTCAGTCACGTAGACAAGCTATTAGTATGTATGGACGTAAGCGGGTTGATTGCTGGCGAAATAATTTGATTGTTTGTTTAATAGATTATTGTTTACCATAGAACGGTTAGCGATTCAAAAAAAAAAACAGTTGAAACGTGTATATGCATTAAAGGCTTATAAGGATTAAAAATATAAATAAAAGGGGTGTATTAATGTATCGAGGTTTAAATAAATTTAATTTTTATTTCGAATTAAAATTAAAAATAAATCGTTAATATTTTAAATTGATAAATTTATTTATAATTATTATAAAATAAATATTATATAAAAAAATTTATTATTAATTATTAAAATATAATTATAAAAAATAATATTAATTTTGTTAATAATATAATAATATTTTTATTTTTTTAAATTATTTTATTAATTAATTTATAAAAAAATTTATAATTTATAATTATTATAAAAATATTAATTAATTAATAAATAATTAAATAATATGATTTTATTAATTTTAATATAATATATATATATTTTTATTTTTTATATAATGAAAACGAGTAAATTATATAAATTATAAGTTAATTTATTTAAAATTTAAATTTTTATTTAAAAGTAGTTTATTTTAAATAATTTTTAAATTTTATAAAATTTTATAAAACTATCTTTATTTTTACATGATTTTTTAATTTATTAAATTTAATATATTTTTTTTATTAAATTTTTTATATTATTCGATTAATATATATATATTTTATTTTTTTAATAAATGTATTTATTATAATATATGTTATTTTTAATGATTTTAATTTAATATAATAAATTTTTAATATTAATAAATAAAACTTTTAAATAATATTAAAATTATAAATATTTTTATATATTAAATTAATAAATTATAATAAAATATAAAAAATAATATTACAAATTATATAAAAATTATATATATATATATAATATAATAAATTTAAATTACATAAAGTAATAATGTCACATTCCAGAAAACACTCCGATATTAAAAGATCACGATCACGTGCTACACACGTGATGTCACGAAGCTAAACGCCAAGAACCTGATCCCCAGCTCCAGAGCTGACAGCTCAAGACCTGATCCTCAGCTCTGGAACTTAAAGCTCAAGACCTGATCCTCAGTTTTGAAGCCTTACAGAAGGAAGGAAGGATATCTATATAAACATGGCAGGCTCCTATGTATCTAGTCATTCATTCAGCTCTTCAGCTATCAATCTAAGTCTATTACTTCAACCGCATCGAACTAATAGGGAGAGGACTCCAAGCCTCTCTTACGAACAGACTTAACTTTGATCTGATCCCTACGAGTACTGCTAACAAACAAGGAAACCCACGAAGCACTCCGTATACCTAAGTACCTAGGTATAGGTTCGTAACAGTATTATTTAAAAAATTTTTTTTTTTTAATATTTAAAAATTTTTATCATTATTTAATTTTTTTATATTTAATGTATAATTAAAACAATTAAATTTTTTAAAGTTATAATTATTCAATAAAAAAAATTAATTTTATTATAATAAAATTAAAATATACTAAATAATATAAGTTTATGAAAAAAAGTTTTTATTATTTTAAAATATATTTTAATAAGTTTATTATGAATTAAAATTTTATTAAAATTCTTTATAAAAATAAAAAGTTTATTTGAAAAAGTAGTAAAAATTGTGATTGATGTTTTTATATTAAAATTATTAAAGTAAATAATAAAATAAATAATTGATTTTTTTATTTCAAACTTATCAAAATAAATAATAAATAAATATATAATATTTACAATTTTTATTATTTCTGTCACAACCATGTCTAAAAAGGCAACACAGATGGAGAACCATCTACCCAATCACGGATAAACCACGGTAAAACCCAGCTCTCATGCTCTCTCGAGATAACAAGAGAGAATCCTCTCTCGAGATAACAAGAGAATTCCCTCTCAGGATATGGGGAGAAGACCTCAAGAAAAGAAGGGAAGGATATCTATATAAACAAGGCAGGCTCTCATGTATCTAGTCATTCATTTAGCTCTTTAGCTATCAATCTAAGTCTATTACTTCAACCGCATCGAACTAATAGGGAGAGGACTCCAAGCCTCTCTTACGAACAGACTTAACTTTGATCTGATCCCTACGAGTACTGCTAACAAACAAGGAAACCCACGAAGCATCCCGTATACCTAAGTACCAAGGTATAGGTTCGTAACAATTTCTTAAGGATTTTTAATATTATATAATAAATAATATAATGTAATAATATATTAAAAACTATTTTATAAAAAAGGTTAATGTAAAATATATTAATAAATTTAATAAATTTAATTGATATAAAAAATATTATTTTTTTATAATGAAATTAATTTATTTAATTAAATTAATTAAATTAATTGTTACGAACCCGTCTACTACTTCTGTCCTACTGACTTTCGTAGAGCGGATACGTACCCTGGGGTACTTGGTTTTAAGGTAACAATACTGTAGGGTTGACGATTCTGTTCGTAAAAGAGATTTCATAAGACTCTATATTCAAGTGCTGTCTGAATACTTAGATTGAAAGCTGAAGAACTAAAACTAAATAGAGAGGAAATACCGTCCTTCTTATACTATTCCACCATACTATCCTTGTGGGATAGTATGTCACCAAGGGAGGGTTTTTACAGCTCCCGTACCTTGGTCTGGTTGGTTGTCAATGGATCTCAAATCCATTGTCTTCACTGGATCTCAGATCCGTTGCCTTCACTGGATCTCAGATCCACTGAGATCCATTCCGAGGTTTACCCGGGTCTTGACTAATCAAGACAAGGGTTTTTCTTTTGGTTTGTAACATTAATAATAAAATTAAAAGTTATAAGTTAAATGAATAATTTCTTTTTTTAAATTTTATAGATTTTATAACAAAATAATAAATATATTTATAATTAATATTTATTTAAAACATATAAAAAAATAAAAAGTTTATTAAAATAAAATAATAATAATAGTTTTATATTTATTAATTGTTATTTTTTAAAATATAATATTTAAAGAAATTTTAATAAATATTTTAAAATTAATAAATTTATTAGTATTATTGATAATTATAATAAATAATTCAATAATTATTAATTTAATATATATAAATTAAAATAATATTAATGAAAATAATTATATAAGTAATAATTATAATAAAAATAATAGATATTTATAATATAATAATTATAATAATAATTTTTCAAATAAAAATAAAAATTAATATTAATTAAAATAAATTTATTAAAATAATAAATATAAATATGATAGTAATAAAAGTAAATTTCATTTTTATTAAATTTAAAAATTATATTAAAAATAATAATATATATAAATTCATTTTAATTAATTTGTAAAAAAGTATTTAAATCTTTAAAATAAAATATTTTTAAAGAATTAAATCTTTAATTTAATTAAATATAAAAAATATATTATAATAAAAGAAATAATAAAAAATAATAATAAAAAAGTTTTCATAAAAATATTAAATAAAAAAAACAATAAAATAATAATAAGATATTGTCACAAACCAACAACAGGCGGTCCAAATATCAACCTGAAGGGTGGAGAACAAATGACCAATCACGGGTAATCATCGGCTGATGAGTTAGGAATCAACTCATCAAGACTCATCATAAACCGCCATGATGAGTTGCAAAGCAACTCATCACAATTCATCAGAATAACTCATAGGCAGGAAGGATATCTATATAAGCATGGCAGGCCCCTATGTATCTAGTCATTCATTCAGCTCTTTAGCTATCAATCTAAGTCTATTACTTCAACCGCATCGAACTAATAGGGAGAGGACTCCAAGCCTCTCTTACGAACAGACTTAACTTTGATCTGATCTCTACGAGTACTGCTAACAAACAAGGAAACCCACGAAGCATCCCGTATACCTAAGTACCTAGGTATAGGTTCGTAACATATTTAATACATTTAATAATTTTTTAAAATTTTATTTTTTATTAAAATCTTTTTTTAACGATTAATTAAAAAAATGGTATTTCTTATATTATTACAAATACATTTTTTATGCTTTTTAAATTTTCATAATATATATTTACTATTATAATAAAATTCATTATTAATTATATATTTTTATAAAAATATTTATATATAAATTAAATATTATTAAAAATTACATTATTAATATTAAATAAAATATTTAAAAATTTAAATAATTTATATTTAAATAATTATTTATATAACATTAATTAAATAAATTTAAAATATATATTATTTAAATTCCATTATAATAAAAGCCGCACTATTCGCGCAGTGTAAGCGCTACCGCGCGCTAATCCGAAAGGGGTGTAGAGCGGGTACAGTTGGTTGCGTACAAGCCCCCATACAAACTGATGTACTCGCACACTAGCGCCCTCAAAAAATTCCCCTAAGTATATTCCTAATTTCAACCAATTTTAACACAATTAAAACACGGTCAAATCTCGATATCTTGGTCCCTATTTCAAGCGCTTAATTGAGTCAGTCTACAGTCCAATTTGCAGATCCTGCATCCTATTGCAGGATGCGAAAACGTCGTTTGTGGTACTGAGGGTTCAAGACTTCTTTCGCACTAGTGGAGGGGTCGAATAGTCTCTTACCAACAATAGATACGTACCCCTACATCTTGAACGTGGGATATCTCCTGTTATATACGTCTGATTCGGATGCAACCTAGACCATTATGATCGCAGGACTGAGGGCCTTAATCTCGCTGTTTTTGTCATCAGTTGAAAGCGTTTTGACTATGCTTTAATTGATTGAATGTCTGGTTGTTTTGGTGTTCATTTTATGTGTGGTGGGGTCAGTAGGTACAACGACATACATACAGTTTTGTATGTGACCAATTCTACCTGCTTTACACCTCTTTCGGATTAGCGCGGGTCGGGGAACACTGCGCGGCAGCCTTATCGAGTACCACACTGCGCGAATAGTACGGCTTTATAATAGTAATGATATATTTATTTAATTTAATTTAAATTTAATAAAATAATAATATTAAATAATTATTTTAATTATTTATTATAATTTAATATAATATTTTTTATTATATTTTGATTTATGAACGTTAATTTTATTATTAATATAATAATTTGATTTTTATTAATATATTTTTTATTTTTTAATAATAACATCGTTTTTTTAATATTAAATATAATATTATTATTTAAAACTTTAAAAAAGTTTAAAATAAAATTTATATTAATTATTATATATAACATTATAAAATAAATTATAAATTATTTTAAAAAAGTGTTTTTATCGGGAAAAAAATATTTATTATTGTTTTTGTTAAACTTTGTATATTTATTATAATTAATATATATTTTATATTTTTTTATATATTATATATATATTTTTTAAAATTATTTAAATGTAATTAAAAATAATAAATTTATTTAAGTATTATATATTATTAATATTTTAAAATACTGTTAATTAATTTAAACATTTAAATAAATAATAAATTTAAAATTAATATTGAAATAAATAAATTAAAACATTTATTAATTAATTATTATTTTATTTTATTTTATTTTATAATATTTTTGATTATTAAATGATTTATTAATATAATTATCATTTTAATAAATAATTAAATTATTATTTTAAACTTTTTAATTATTTATATTAAATATATTATTTTAAAATTTTAAAAAATCATAATATATTTTTATTTTAAATAAACATTTATGAAAAAATATTATTAATTAAATTTATATAAAAAGAACAATTTTGTAAATATTTAAATTTAATTATTTTTTACGTAAAAATTATAATTTTAAAACTTTATTTTAAAAATTTATTTATTTATAAAAATAAAATTTTATTTAAATAATAATAATAAAAAGTTCAGTTTTAATGTAATGAATTTTATAAAGTTTTAAGTAATATTACTTTAATTTTTATAATTTTATAATATATAAAATAATAATATATTTATTATTTTTTAAAGTTTTTATTTTAAATTTAATTAATTATTATAAAGAATATTAAATTAAAAAATAAAAAAAATAAAATTTATAATCACGTTACGAACAAAGTTTTATTTTTACTCGTAATAAAAAATTAAAGTTAATTTTAATTAAACTTAACTACCGTTAATAACTCGCCACCGTTTTTAACACGTAATTTAAATCTTTTAACCGCATTAACCACAGTCATGGGGTAGTTATAACAAAAAAACTTTTTTAAATAATATTAAAATATATTTTTTATTAAAAATTTTAAAAATAATATTTTAATATTTTAAATAATTCTTTTTTATACTTAAATAAATGATTATATTATAAATGAAAGTTTTAATATATATTATATATTTTTATAATAATTTATTTATATATATAAAGTTTTTACAAATTTATTAATATTATTATTAATTATTTTAAACTTTTATATTTAATTATAATAAATTAATTTAAAAAGTGTTTTTATATAAAAGATTATTAAAAAAATATTATTCTTAAATATAATAATATAATTGAAACCTTTTAAATTAGTAATTATTTAAGTTTTTTAAATTTTATAATTTTAAATTAAATTTTAAATTTTATTATTTGTTAATAAATAAAATTTTCATTTTTTTTATTAAATAAATTAAAATTAAATTAATCATACAAAAATCGTTAATGTATTAATTAATCATTATAAAAAATATTAAATTAAAAAATAAAAGAAAAATATAATTTATAATTATATTATAAATAAGGTTTCATGTTCAATCGTAATAAAAAACTTAAATTAATTTTAATTAAATTTAATTATTATTAATAACTCGCCATTGTTTTTTAACAAATGATTTAAATTTTTTAACTATTAATTTTAACCGTATTAACCACATTTATAATATAATTATAATATTTTAATTAATTTATAATTATAAATATATTATAATTAAATTTATTAATTTTATAATAAATATATCATTTTTAATATAAGAATATATGTTTTCTTTATTAAATATTTAAATAAATCCATTGGTTTTTTAATTTTTAAAATAAAAAATATTTTTTAAAAACTTTATATAATCGTAAAGATTATATTTATGAATTTTAATATATTTATAAGATAATGTTAATAATCGTATTTATAATAATTAACATTATTTTAAATTAAATGTTTATATAAATATATAATTATTTAAAAATATTTTTTATTTATATAAATATATTAATAAAATTCAATATCAATGTATTTTTACAATTATTTCTATATTTATTAATAAAATTATATTTATAAATAATATAATTATTAACACATTAATCATTATCGGTATAAATATTATTATTATTATTATAATTAAACTTTTAAATATAATATTTTATAAATTAAGAAAATATTTATTATTTATATTTTTCTTATTATAATATTCATTTAATTATTTTTTTGAAATATATATAAAATTATTTAAAATATTTTTTATAATTATTAACTATAATATTTATATATTAATAATATTATTTATACTTATATCATATGATATTATAAAATAAAAACTTTAATTTATTTATAATAATTTATAATTTTTTATATATTAATTATTTTATATATATATTAATAATTATATTATTATATTTTTAAAAAAATCTTTAAAATCTTTTAATTTAATAAAAAATATCATTTAATGTTCATAATGAATATTTATTTCGTAAAGTTTAAATAAAATTATTTTTAATTAATATATATATTTTTATATTTTCATTTATAATTTATTTTACTTTTATAAAGTATATTATTCATAATTAATTATATATATTTTTTTAATATATAAAATTTACATATAATTTATTTTATAACTTTTAAATATTTTTTATTAAAACTTTTAATATTTTTATATTATTATTATAATTACGTTATAAATGTAGTTAATATAATTAAAATTAATGGTTAAAAATTTTAAATCACGTGTTAAAGAACGGTGGCGAGTTATAAACGGTAATTAAATTTAATTAAAATTAACTTAAATTTTTTATCGCGAATAAAAATAAAACTTTATTCGTAATACGATTATAAATCTTTTTTTTTTTATTTTTTAATTTAATATTTTTTATAATAATTAATTAATAAAACAACGACTTTTACGCCGTTAACTTACTTTTAATTTATTTTTTAATAGTTATTTTTTAATTATTTATTTTAATGTTTTAAAAAATAAACAGTAAATTATAATATAATTTATATTCAAGTTAATATATATAATTAAATAAAAAAAACTTTATTAAATAAATTAATAATTAACATTATTTTGATTGTTAAAAAATTTATATTTTAAATTAATTATCAAATAAATTTCTTTTTAATTAAAAAATATATAACATTTTATAACTATTATTTTTTATATTATTATATATATAAATATATTAAAATATTGTATTTAATTTTAAAGTTATTTTATAATAATTATATATTTATTAGTTAAAGTTTATTCTGAATAATATTTTCATTATTTTTTAATAATATTTAAAATATATTTACATTTATAACGTCATTTAATTTAATAAAAGTTAAATCTTTTTTTATAATACTTGTATATAAAAATAATGTTTATTATAAAATAAAATATTTCGGAATTTTTATTAAATATATTTCCGGATTAGTTTATATTATTATTATTATTATTATTAT
>QLPL01000009.1:265588-285253 GCA_003314315.1 Annulohypoxylon stygium
ATTATTATTATTATATTTATCATTATAATAATAATTATTTTAATTATTTTAATTATTATTTTAATAATTATTATAATTATTTTTTTAATTGTTATTATTATATTTAAATTAATACTTATTAACATACTTTTAATTATTTTTTTATTATATAAATATAATATAATTTTCTTTTAAATTAAAATTTGTTTTATTAAATAAATACATTTTTTATATTAGTTTAATAATTAATATTTTATTTTATTTAACTTTTGTCATATAATTTTTAAAAAATTTTATTTTAAATTATATATATATATATAAACTATTAAATTTTTAATAAAATATTAAATTATATTATCATTAAAATTTCGTGTTAATCTTCATTATGTTTAAGATTTATACGTAAAAAACACCTTTTATATATAATTATATATACCGTTTATATTTATCGTAAAAATTTTTATATATTATTTAATTTTTAAAAAATAATTAAAAGTTTTATTAAAAAGTTATGTTATTCGCGTAATGCGTTACTCGATGAATTTACCGCGTAATAAACGTTAATCCGAAAGAAATGTAAAATATATATTATTCTTTACATATAAATTATTATATAAATATATATACTTTTATATTAACGTCTATATAGGATTATTTAAAATATATAATAAATTTTAATTAATTATTTCACATTTTCATAACTTTAATTATTATATAAAAAATATTTATTTAAAAATTTCAATTATAATAATATTATATTTAAATTATAATTTTTATATTTTATTATAAAAAGTATAAATTTTATTTATAATAATAAAAGTTTAAAAGTATTTTCACATTAGTAAAAAAGTCATAAATTTAAAAAAGAAGTTTTAAGCTTTAAATATTTTTATCCATTAAAGTTAAAATATTTTTTATAATATATATATTAAATTAATATCATCAATTTTGAAATATTTATTTTAATGATTATTTTAATTTTATTTTACATGTATTAAATTTAAAGCTTTATATATTACATAATAATTAATTTAAAATGTAATTTATTTAATGAAGAAGTTAATGGAAAAGTATATTAAATTATATGACGTTTTATATAGAAATAATTATACCCGTTTTACACTTTTTTCGGATTAACGCGGGGTAACGTTTATATTACTTAAAAAACTTATCGAGTATTATATTACCCGAATAACATGGTTTTAAATAAAATAAATAAATGATAATAAATTAAATTCATTAGTTTTTAATATAAATGAAAAATATATTGTTAAAATAAATAATAAATTTTTAAAAAATGGTTTAAATAAATTTAAAAAGATATTTAATTAATTAGATATATTAATAATTAATTCATTATTAACTTTAATAATAAATAAATTTTTTAAATACAACTTTATAAAAATAAAAAAATGTTCAAAAGTTTATTAATTAATATATTATTTTTTATATTTATCTTATTTAATTTTTAAAATAATAAATTTATAAAATAATTTAAAATAATTGAAAAATATAATAATTAATTTTATAACATCAAATTTAATTTAGTATATTATTATTAGTTTTAATAAATATTATATTTATGAAATAATCATAAAACCATTTATTTTTTTAACTTAAATGATAAATTTAAAACTAATTTATTTATAATAAGAATAAAAATTTGAAAAATTTAATTTTTATAAATATATATATTATAAAAAATTTTATGTAAACATTAAATTATAATATAAATATAAATAATAATAATCTAATTTTAAATATTAACTTTAAATAATTAATAATTTTATTTATTTAAAAAATCATACTTAATTAATATTGATTTTATATTTATTTAAAAGTTAATATATAAAAATATAAATTGTTATAAAATAAATATAAAATTTATATTAAACATAAATTTTTATGTTAACTGTTTAAAAAGATAATATTTTTATTTTTTCATATTCCCTTTTCTTTAATAAAATTATTAATAAACTTTTATTGAATTTATATATAAAAATGTTAATAAATGAATGTAAAAATCTTACATGTGTGAAAATATTATTATAATATTAATTTACAATATTATAATTTTTTTATAATATTTATCTTTTATTTAAATTACCAAATTTCTTATTAATGATATTTTATAATAATTTATTATTATTATAAAATATTCCATTTTTTAAAACTTTTTAAACCAATTAATAAAAACTTTTTTATATATTTTAGTTAATTTAAATATTATTAATTTTAACTTTTTTTTTGAATATTTAATTATTTTTTTTAATAATAAAAATAATTTATTTAATAAAATATTTAACATTAAGTTCCTTTTTATACCATTTAGTTTATTTATCGATTAAATATTTAATTTGCTAATTTTAATTATATTTATTTAAGGTTATTAATTCAAAATTAAATATTCTTTTAAGAAAACTTTTATTTTATGTTAAAATATATAATTATATTATTAATATTATAAAGTATATTTTTTGACTTATTAAAAAATTACGTTTATATATCAATAATAATATTTTTTTAATAATTTTAAATGGATTTATTTTAAAAGATGATTATTTTTTCAAAGTCATTAAATAAATAATATCTTTTATATAATTATAAATATATTATATATTTTTATTAAAATTTATTAAAATATATTCATTATTTTATTGTTTTTATATTATGATTATTACCATATTTATTAAATGTTTTGTTTGTTTAATTTTAATAATTTTTTTAATATTTTTCAATATGAACTTTTAAAAGTGTATTTTTAAGAAATTTATTATTAAATATGGTTAAAACTTTGATATTAATTTATTTAATAATATTTTTAGTATTTCAATTAAAAAGTTATTAAAATAATGTTATAACTTAAATAATATATATATTTATAATATATTAAGGTTATTAATGATATAAAAATAAATAATCATTTTAATAATATAATTTTTTTTAAATATATTGTATATTTAAAAATAACAAATTATATTAAATAATAATAATATTTTTAATAATATAAAAATCTTTTGTTATAGTTTTAATATTGATTTAAAATTTTTATTATTAATAATTTAAATAAATAATTTTTAATGTATTATATATAATGTTTTTAATATTATTATAAACTTTATATTTTTATATTAATAATCTTTTTTTATTAAATTTATGAAATTTAATAATTAAAATATTAAAGATATTATATTTTAATAATTTTCAATAATCTTTTTTAATGTTGATATTTAATATATTTATTATTATATTTAATATTATAATGTAATAAAGTATTAGTAATGTTTATATTCATATTAATTTTTTTTAAAAGTATTTATTCATTTTATTAATTCTTTTTATAAGTAAAATAATATTAATAAAATTATTTAATTTGTTAATATTTATAAAAAAATATATACTTTATAAATTACTTATTATTTTGTTTGTATTAATATAAGCTTAATATAATTATTAAATATATATAATCTTTTATTATTATATTAAGTTTTACAATATGATGAATGATTTTTTATATTAAAAAATATTATTAAAATAAATTTTAAAGGGTTTTTAACATTTTAATTCCATTTATTATTATTTGTATTATTATTTTATTTAATGGTTATAATATTAAAATTATTTAATTTATTAAAAATATTATTATCGTTGTGTTTGTTTAATTTAATAGCTTTTTCTTTTCTTAACATTTTTTTTATTATTTTTAGTTTTTTTCTTTTAATATAATACATATTTTATTATAATTTAAATATAAAATACATTATTAATAGTAAGTATAATAATAGTTTTATTTATAATCTTTTTCATTATTATATAATATTAAATATTAATTTTTTTTTAAATATTATTTAATTTGTTAAATTTAATTATTTTCTTTTTCTATTTTTACCATTATAAATAAATAAAATAACACGTTAAAAATTATATTTAATGATTTTAAAAAATATATAACGTTTAATTAAAACTATGATAAATAATTAATAATGTTTATTAATTATAAATTTATTTTATTTAAATTTAACATTTCAAAAAATATATAATTGATTATTTTTTTAATTAACATAAAATTAATAAATACATTAACATTTTAATTTTTTAATAAAATTTAATAAAAGTTTTTATTTTAACTTTTAGAAACTTATATTTTTTTTTAAATTTTAATGGTAAATTTAAATATAAATAAAATAAGTTTAATATTATTATTAAATATTTTTTTATTAAATATATTTATACCATTTTAATTTTTATTTAATTAAAACATTATAACTCTTTACATTTTAAAGTAAATATTTATTTTTATTTTAATAATATATAATATATTAATTAATAAAGTATTTTTATAATATTTTAAATATTATTAATTTTTTTTTATAAATATAAAAATTATTATAATTATTTTTATTTATTTAAACATTTTTAATGTTAAAAATTTTTTGAATATATAATTATATTAATAATTTTATTTTATATTCTTTTAAAAGTTTTATTTTTAATTTAAATTATATTATTCTTTTTTTAATTACTTTATTATTTTTAAATTAATCTCTAAAGTTTTTAAAATATTAAACAATTTTAAGTTTTAAAAATAATAATCCTATTATTTATTTTCAAAATACTTTTTCTATTTATAAAATATCTTATACACTTTAATTTTACTTAATATATTAAATATTAAGTTTAAATATTTATAATTTTTTTTTCATAATATTAAAAATAATTATGCTATGTATATAACTTTTAATAAAATCTTTATAAAATATAAATAACTTATTTATAAACCATTATATAAAAACTAAAAAGTTATAAAACTTTATAAAAATTACATTAAGTCTTTTAAGTTTTTTTTAATTTATAATTACCATTTTATTATAATATTCAATAGTCATTAATAATTAAAAAAAAAGTTTAAAGCATTTACAACTATAAATAATATCTTTTCAACCATGATTGTCATAATATCGTCTTATTTAAATGATAAATAAACATTAAAAATAACAATTTGATTTGAAGGTTTTAAATCCACCATCACACATTTCTTTCCCTCTTTATTTATTATTTTTAAATAATAAATATAAAATAAATTATAAAAGTAAATTTATATTTAAAAGTTATTTGTTTTATTATATATAATTCATCATAAAATATTGTTTAAAAACCAATTATTTTCCATTTTTAGTAAATAACTCTTTATAACCTTTAATTACTTTTATTAACCCTTAATAAAATCCATATATATTTTATACTTTTTTAATAAAAGAATAACAGTTTTATCTTTAAATATATCCTTATATTTATTTAATATTTCCTTAATGTTTAAAATTTTAATAAAATTATCATTAACAATTCAAACCTTTATAATTAATTTAATTAAAAATATTTAATTCAATTTATTAATGTTATAAAAAAAATATAATAATTAAATTTTAATTTAAATATTATTTTATTTTCCTTTAAATCGTTTAAAATATTATAAAACCAGTTATTGTTACCATTTATAAAATATTCCTTGATTATAACCATATAACTATTAATAACATTATTTTCTCTTTCATTTAAGTGAGATATTATAAAATACCATTTATTTTAAATAATCTCATTAATTTAATAATTAAATATATTACTTTAATTAACTATTTAACTGTATTTTTTACTATTATTTTTATATATTACTTTTACTTTTTTTCTTTTACATATTTTAATAACCCATGTTTTATTTTTATGAATTTTAATATATTTGTTTATTTTTTTATTTAAAATAATATTTAATATTATAAAATGATTAAGATATAACCGATAAAATTATATTAATTTATTTGTTTTATTTATTAAACATAATAAATTTACAAAATTAACTTTTATGAAACGTTTTAATATAAATAATATAATCATTATATTTATAAAAGTTATTTTTTGTATTATTAAAATTATTTCAAAACATTTTAATACTTGTTCTTTAACTTTTATATTAAATATAAATTAAAAATAATAATTCAACCTTTTAAAATTAACTAAAAAATTAATGTTTATTAATATTTTAAATATAAATTTATTAATCATATTAATTATAACTTTAAAATAATTATTAACTAATCTTTTTATATTAAAATTAAAATATGCTTATATATTAATAATTATGTTTATATTTATACCTTTAACATTAATAAGGATAATTTTAATAAAATATAAATTTTTAACCCATTTTCTTATTTAAACTTTATTAAATAAAACATTTAAACTATTAATATCATAATAAATAAAAAACTTTTCTCTTTTGATATTTAATTCAATAAAAATCTTAAAATGCAAGATTTTTTTCCATTTTACATTAGACTTTTTATTAAATATGAGGGTAATATTAATCATTTAATTTTAAATAATTTCATTATTTTAATATTAACGAATGAAATAGTTATTATTTTTTTAAATAACTTTTATTTAATTTTAAAATAATAATTACTTTAAAGGTTTTTTAATAAAAATATTATAAAATAAATGTTATAAATTTTATAAATTAATATAATATTAATAATATTAACTTTTACTTAAAAGATTATTTCATAAAAAATAAGTTTTTTTTCATTAAACTTATTAAAATACATAAAAAACACATTATTTAAGTTATTTTTTAAAAAATATTTTTTTTTAATGTTAAAATTAATTTTATTTTCTCTTTTATTAAAATAAAAATATTTTTTATATTAAAATAATTACTTTATTACCTTTAAAATTTTTATAATTTTAAATTACTTTTTTATTAAAATAATTTTCAATACCATTTTTATGTTATTACCATTTATTATAATGCTTATAATATTTAAAATATTTATTAAAATTATTACTATATTTATTATTTTTATTTTAAAGTTATTTTAATTAAAAATAAAACTTATTTTAATCACTTTTATTATTAAAACATTTTCTTAACACTTTTATTATCATTATTAAATGATAAGTAACTTTATTTTTTCAAACATTAATTATTTTTTCTTCAACTTTAACAGTTATAACTTTTTTTCTTATTATTAAAACAAATATTATCTTTTTTTTAATAACTATACTTATCCTTAAACTATTTTACATCTTAATTAACATAAATATCACTGTTTTTATTATTCAATAAAACTGTTTAAAAAAAGGTTGTAAATTCTGTTTTTTTAATGTTAAATTTATTTTATAAGATTTTTTATTTAATTTATATAAAGATTAAATGTTTTATTTTATTTATTTTTCTAATAAGGTTTTTTATTGTTTTAATAATAAAAGCGTTTAATTTTAACATTAACTTCTTTAATATCAGGTTTAATATTTAATATAATTAAAATAACAATTAGAAATTTAAATTATTTCTTTAAATTTTAACATATTTAAAAAACTCATTTATAAATTTTAAAACAAAAATATCGTTTTTTAATTTTAAATGTAATGTAAATAATATTTATTAATCATTTCCTAATTTTTCTTAATTTAATGTTAAATTGTTTTATTATTTTATTTATTAAATTTAATAATTTTATTTTTAATTTTATTTTTTTCTTTTTAGATATTTATTATTTTTATTAAGTTATTATATCGTTATATAATATGTTAAAAACATTTATATTTATATCTCGTAGATTATTTAATTTACCATTAACTTTTTAATTTTAAATTACCATAAATAAATATTGTTAAAAAATAATAGTTTATTTTTATAAAATAAATTATTATTTTTATTTCTATGGTTGATTTTCTCATTTTAAAACTAAAAGATATTAATGTTAATAATAATTTGAATATTTTTTATTAATATCTTTGTTATATTTTTTAACAAGAATATTAAAAAAAACTTGAAAAGTTTTATTTATTTTTTACATTAATTATTTTAATATATGATTTAATAATAATATTAACTTAACCATAAAGTAATTTACACTTTTCATTTTTATTTAAACTATTGATATAATAAAATTAACATTTATAATATTCAAAATACTTTTATTAATATTATTATTAACCTTTTTAACCTTTTTTTTAATTGTTTATTTTTTTATTTTTTTTATTAAAATCAACCTTAACATTCCTTCTTTTTGCTTTAATAATTATATTTCTAAAGTTAATAGTTTATTTTAAAGGTTTTTTTTATTTAATATTTTGTAATTTTTTTTAATAATAATAATATTTATAATAAAATTATAACTTATTTAATTTATAAAATTAATTATAAAGTTAATAGTTTTAACGTTTTATTAAGTTTTAAATCAATGAAAGTTTATAAATTTTTTTTGTTTACTTTTTTTATTATAAACTTAATTCTTTTCTATAAAATGTTAAATTATTTTTTTAATCGATTTATAAAACTTTTTAATAAACTTTTTTTAATATTTAAATTAATAATCATTTTTTAAGTCGGTATATTAAATTATTTTTTTTATTATTAATATATAAAATAATAAAGTTTTTAATAAATTTAACTATTTCCTCACTTTTTGTTTATAGTTTTAAAATAAACCTTTAAAATTATATCAACTTTTTTTATAAATTTAAATTTAAAATCTGACATAAAAATAACTATAAATTAACACAGTTATAAAGTGATTAAATATTATTATATAATTATACGTTTAAAGCTTAAAAATAATTATTATAATTATTTTTTATATTAAAGTTATCATTTTTTTAAAACATTATAAAATAATTATATATTAATTATATAACATTACAATTAACTATTTTATTTATTTAATAAAAATCTTTCTTATTAACTTTAAATTAAAATTAAGTTTTAAATAAAACAATTAAACTAATTATATTTAAAAATAAAATCAACTTTATAAAATTAATTATTATTATTTTTATCGTTAAATTTAATAAGTCCCCTTTTTTATTTTAAAACTAAAAAAATAATCATTAGTTAACTAATAATAAAATTTTAAACAATTATTTAACAGTAACACGTATAACTTACAACCATTTATAAAAATATAATCTTAAATAAATAATATAATTATAAATAATAATAATAATTAATTAATGAAATCATTTTTAACTAAACAAATATGAAATCTAGACAATATATATAAGCTTATAAAGTTTAACACATTAATAAAAGCTTTATAAAAGCTTTAAACCATAAACATTACATTAATATTATTTTTTTATTAATAACTGTTTTATATATTACTCGTTATTTTTAAGTTTATATTTTAATTATTTTATTAAATATTTTGTGATCAATTTTCATTCTAATAATTTATTTTTTTTACATTAACTTTTTCTTTTATTTAAAGTATTTTTTTATCGGTTTTATTTATTTATGCACATTTTAACTTTAATTTTTTTCATTATATGAATTTATAAATTGTAAGATTAATAATAAATATATAATTAATACCAGTTAATGTTGACATTAATATTATAAAAAATTAAACTTATATATTAAATCATTTATTTTGTTAACTATGATAAAAAATATTTTTTATTAAAACGATTTTTTTAATAATTAATGGTTTTCAGTTTTTTTTTAAATTATATTCAATTTTTAAATTTATTTTTGTATAATTAATTATAACATATATTTTTTATTAATATAAATCTCGTTAAAGTTTAAAATTAATAGATTCTTTCAAAATTTTTAATATATTTAATAAAACTTTTATTTTAAATTTATATATAATTTTATTAAAAAAATTTTTTAATATTAAAAGTTTAATATTATTAAAATTATATTATAATATTGAAATCATTTTCATTTATGATATATTTAATTTAATTATGATATAATATTAGAAAATGATTTATAAAATTAATTAATTTATTATTTTATTATATACATCGATTTTTTAAATATTAATAAAAAACTTTTATAAAATTTATTTGTTATAATTATTAATAAATTTAATATAATCAATTTAAATATATATTATATCGTATTTTTTATTAATAGTTTTGAAAAACTCATTATAAAATTTATAATAATTATATAAAACGGGATAATTAATTTATTAATTAATGTTAAATTTTTTAAACAATTTTTTTATTTATTTAATATTTAAAATATTTTATTAATTTAATAATAAATTTATATATATTTAATTTATTTAAATTATACTATATATATTTTAATTTAAAATGGTATTTTTTATTGTAAATTCCTTTAAATATTTATTATATATAATTATTTCAAATTATTAACTCTTATAAATTATTAATGTTTTATATATAAAATAATTTATTATTAAAAACATATTTAAAATTCTTAATTAATGTATTGTTTTATATTTTATATTATAATTTATTTTTAATGTTATAAGTTTTAACGTTTTTAAAAACTTTTTTAAAATTTATTAATTTTTTTAATTATTATATTTATTAAATAACCGAAATTTCTAATAATATTATTTAATTTATGTGTTTTTATTATTACTTTTTTTTATTTTTTTAACGTTATTTATTATTAATAAACATAATAATATATTTAATATTAAATTTATTTAATTGAAGAATATTATACGTTGAATTAAAATTAAAATAATTATAGATTTATTATTAAACTTTATTAAATTTATAAACTTTATAAATATTTATATAATAATGTTATACGTCGTTTTATAATTTATAAATGTTATAATTAATTATATATATAATTATAATTAGACTTTAAAAACTTTTATAATTTATATATATAATTATATTTTTTCATGTAATTTTAATCGTTAATTTTTAATTTAATAAATAATTTTCAATTTTCTTTTAAATTTTATAAAAGTTATATTAAATATTTTTAAACCATAAAAAATCATAACTATTAAAAAGTTTATTTATTAATAACATTATTTATTACATTTATATTATTTAACTTTAAAATAATTAAATTTTAAACAATTTAAAATAATTTAAAATAATTTAAAATAATTTAAAAAGTATAACAATTAATTTTATAAAATTAATGGACTTATTATATTATTATATAATAATAGTTTTTCCGTTTTTTTCTTTTTTCTTTTTATTAAAAACATTAACCCACCCATAAATATTTTCATTTTTTCGTTTTATCGGTTAATTTATTAATATATTAATAATCTTATTAATTAATTCATTAATAAACTAATAATTCTCGATTAATATAAATACATTAATTAAATAATTAAATAATTAAATAATATAATTTTATTAATTTTAATATAACATTTATACCCTTTTACTTTTATAAAATCATGTTTGTTTTTCGTATAGTTAAAATAATTAAAATATAAGTTAATTCATTTAAACTTTAGACCGTTATTTAAAAGTGGTTTATTTTAAATAATTTTTAAATTTTATAAAACATTACGAGATTATCCTCACTTTTAAATAACTTTCCGATTCGTTAAATTTAATACGTTTTTTTTAATTTATTTTTTTACCTTATTAAAACGTGTATATTACCCGATTAACATATCTTACTTCATTAATTTACATGAAATTATATATATTATTTAATTAATATACCTATTTTAACATTTTCTTTTTTTAATAAATGTATTTATTATAATATATACTATTTTTAATAATTCCGATTTAATGCGATGGATTTTTAACATTAATAAATAAAACCTTTAAATAATATCGAGATTATAAATATTCATAAAATAATAGTTTTCTTATATAGTAAATTAATAAAATATAATAAAATAATGTTATATAATTTATTATTATTTTATTAAATGAAATTTTAGAAAAATATTAAGCTTTAAAATTAATTATTAAAGAAACGAATCATATAAAAAGTTAAAATTTCCATTCTATTTAATAACGTAAAAAATAAAAAATAATGTAATAAAAAATACAATAAAATAAACTGTAATATATTTATTTAATAAATAATAATTATTAAAAAGTTTGAAAATTAATTGTTTATAAATGAAATAAATTAAACTTTATATTATAATTATAAATGTCGTAAAAGATTTTATTATAAATAAATTCATTTAAAACTTTAGAAATTCATTAAATATTTTTTATTAAATTTATTAAATTAAACAAATAATAAAAAACCGAAAAGTTATTAAAAATATAAAACAATATAATTTATTAAAAAAACAAGTAAAAAACTTTTTTTCTAATTTAACACGAGTCACATAAAGGACTTATGATAAGATTAATTAAATTAAATAAGCCGCCGAAAACGGTGAGATAAAAAAGGTCAAAAACTTTATGTTCGATTCGCGTTCCTTTCGAAACGTAAACCCATTATCAATTTATTACAGATTAAATCCACCCCTACATGCCACCATTATTATCTTAAAATTTGCTTAATCCCTTATAAAAAACTTTTATAATTTAAACACCTTTTATAACATTTAAAAACTTTTATTACTTTTAAACTTTTTAAAATTTAATTTATTATTTAAAATATTATTTTAAAAAATAATCTTTTTTTTCAACATTTAAAAACTTTTATTACCATTAAATTTTTTCACATTTAATTTATAATTAAAACATTTAAATTCTTTAAAATTATAATTTTTTAAAAGGAAGAATTAACTCCGTTATGATTAAATTAAAATATATTGAATAATATAAGTTTATTAAGAGTTTTCTTATTATTTTAAAATATATTTAAATTATTAAAAAAAAATTTATTTTAATAAATTTATTATTAATGAAAATTTTGTTGAAGTTTTTTATAAAAATTAAAAGTTTATTTAAAAAAGTATTAAAAATTTTAGTTAATGTTTTTATATTAAAATTACATGAAAAAATATTAAAAATTTTAAGTAATTTTTTCATATTAAAATTATTAAAATAAATAATAAAATAAATATAAAATAAATATATAATAGTATTAAAACCTTTTATTATGTTCAAGGATTTTTAGCGTTATATAATAAACAATATAATACGATAATATGTTAAAAAATAGTTTACAATTATATAAATAATTTTATAAAGAAAATTAATATAAAATATATTAATAAAATTAATAAGTTTAATTAATATAAATTAAAAAAACAGATTATATGAATAAAAACTTAAATAAACAGGTTGTTTTGATTTAAATATTTTGAAAGAAATTTAATAAAAAATTATGTTATTATAAATAATAAAATTTATTAATAAAACATTTATTTTTTTATTAATTTGATTTACACACATTTTATAAATTTAATAAAAAAAGATATAATTAAATAAAACTTTATATAATTTTTATAAAATAACATATAAATATGATATAAATTTAAAAATCTTAATATAATAAAAAGTTTTATATTAATTAACATTATTTATATATTAAACCAATTAATATAAATATTTAAATTAAATTTACTTCACATTTTAAAACATATATAAAAAATAAAATATAATAAATTAACTATGTTAAGTAATAAAAGTATCGTTTTTTAAATAATAAGATTAATTTATTTAATTAAATTAATTAAATGAATAATAAATTTATCATTTATAAATGAAATTTATAATGTTTTTTATTTTAAACTTTATAAATTTTATAATAAATTAATACATATATTTATAATTAATATTTATTTATAATATACTAAAGAAATGAAAAATTTATTAAAATAAAATAATAATAATAATTTTATATTTATTAACCTTTTTTTTTAAAAATATAACATTTAAAAAAGTTTTAATAAATATTTTAAAACTAATGAATTTATTAATACCGTTAATAACCGTAATACATATTTTAATGATCGTTAATTTAACATATATATATTAAAATCACATTAATTAAAACAACCATATAAACAATAATTATAATAAAAATAATAAATACATATAATATAATAAGTACAAATATAAAAATAAATGTTAATCTTAATTAAAATAAATTTATGAAAACAATAAAAATAAATATAATAAATATAATAAATATAATAAATATAAACATAAAAAAAATAAAATAAACTTAACTTTTATTAAACTTAAAAATTATATTAAAAATAATAACATAAATAAATTTATTTTAATTAATTTATAAAAAAATATTTAAATATTTAAAATAAAATATTTTTAAAGAAATAAAAGCTTAATTTAATTAAACATAAAACAAATGTTGATATAAAAATATATTATAATGAAAAAAAATAATAAAAAAGAATAATAAAAAATTTCGTAGAAATATTAAACGAAAAAGATAATAAAAATAATAAAAAAGTATTTATTTATTTAACTTAAATTATAACATTTCGTAAATACATTAATAATAAAATTTAAATAAGATTTATTTTATTGAAAAAGGTTCGAAAATAAAACAAATTTATTATATTATTTAATATATTAAAATTATTAATTTAATAAATTTAAACTTATAAAAAATAAAATCTCCACCATTAAAGATATAAATAGCATTAATTTCTATAAAAGATTTTATAAAAAACAAAATATTTAACATAATCGTCATTAAATTATGACCTATTAATATTAAATAAAAAGATTCACCCATTATTTATTAATATTTAAAATGTTTAATCACTTTGAAAAATAAATTCAGAATAATAATAATTCATATTAATATAAATTATTTTAATATATTTATTAATAAACATTAATTTTAAAAATTCACATTAAGGATAATAAAATATAAAAAAACCAATAATAATTAAAAAAATAACAAATGAAATTACGTTAACAATTAAAACTTAATTTATAATATATATTAACGAGGTTAATAAAAAAATTAATCGTTTCTTTAGTTTTTTAATTATTAAATTAATTAATTTAATTTTAAGTAACAAAGTGATTAATTAAGCTTAATTTTGGTTGAAAGGGTGACTAATTAGAAATTAAACTTAATTAATTAATTAATAACTAAGAAAAATAAAAACATTAAAGGTTTTTCGAGCTTTTTTTTCAAAAATTTATATCTTTTTAAATATTGAACTTATGATTTTTTAAATTTAAATTTAAATTTAAATTATATATAATAGTTTAAGGTTATCAATTTTTATAATTTAATTTGAATTTTTAAAAATTAAAATAAAATATTTTTTAAAAAATAAAATTTTTAAATTTTTAAAAATTATTTTCGAGATTTAATAAATAAATAAATAAAATATATATAAATATTATATCTTGATATTTTTATAGGATTTAATTTTCAATTAATATAAATGAGTTTATTTTATATATATTTATAAAAATAAGGATATAAATAATTTTTAAACAATAAAAGTATAAATTCTTTTTAAATTTTTTAATTTTAAGAATAAGTTTTAAAATTAAGTATTATATATAATAATATTCTTTATTCTTAGATATATACTTTTAGTTAATTAATCATTATTTAAATCATACAATAATTTTTTAAAGTTAATACAAAGTAGGTTTTTTAAGTTTTAACATACTTTAATTTTACTAAACTTTTACTAAAATTTAATTAATTCTTTAACCTTTTATATTAAATTTAAATTAAATTTAAAAATTCTTATTCCTTTAATTTTACATATAGTTTGATTTTAAACTATGAAAAACGGTTTTATATTTCTCATAGGATTAAAAATAAGGTTATAAATAATTTTTCAAAATATACTATATGAAAAATCGAAAATATTACTCTCAAAATTTTTATTTATTTATTTTTAATTATTAAAATTCTAAACTTTGTTTATTATAATAATATTAACTTTTAAATTAGTAAAATTTAAAACAGATTATTTTTACAATATTTATTTAAAAAGATATTAATTTTTTTATAAAGTCGTTAAAAAACTTTTAGTTTTTTTAGTTTTTTTAGTTTTTTTAATTATTAATTAATTAAGATTAATTAGTTTTAGTTAAAAGCTTAATTAATTTATTTATTCTTAATCACGGTAAAAATTAACTTTTAAAAAAATTTAACCCTAGTTGAAATACATAAGTTAATTATAAAGAAAATTTTTCGTTAAAATTTTATTTAATAAAATATAAATGAATTATTACGAAATAACATATTTAATTAATAAAACCAATAAGTGTAATAAAAAGAGAAAAACATTTTTAAAGTTAATTTTAACAGTTTTATTAATAAGTTTATTAAGTAATTAAATGTTAAAACCTAACATGTTTTTAAATGGTTTATTAATAATAAATATATTACATTTAACGTTAAAAATAATATTTTTATTTTAAAATTTATTAATAAATTGGTTAATTACATTAAAATTATAAGTTATATAATTTATTTTTAATTATCAACTTTATTTTATAATAAATTAAATTTAATATTAAAAATATTATTATTAAAATTAATAATTAAAATAAATAAATTAAATTTAAAATTAAACTAATTAAAAATTTATTAACCTTTATAAAAGGAACATTAATTTTTACAATCCGTAAAAAAAAAGGAAAAAATGTACATTTTAATAACTTTAAATAAAATATAAAATTAATAATAATAATTATAAGTAACGTAAATAAATTAACCATATATTCAATTATTATAAGCATTTTAAACAAAATCGAAAAAATAACAGTTAATTTTATAAAAATAACAAGTTAATATAAAACCATGAAAACTTTAAAAGTAATAAAATTAACATATTATTTAATAATAATTACTAGTATTATAATAAAAATAAAAATAAAATACACTTTTAAATGTTAATGATTATTATAATAATATTTTTAACCTTATTATTTTTAAAGTTTTTCTTAATAAACACTTTATATTATAAAAGTTATATATAATTATGTTAAATAAGAAATAAGTTAAAATTAATAAACATTTTATTATAATTATTATAAATAAGTAATTTTTTTTAAATTATAAATAATTGGTAAAATATTATTAAATATAACATTTAATTAATTTTTATTTAATAAATTAAAAACAATGAAAATAACATTATTAAATAAATAATTTAATTAATTAATTTATATAAATTAATAAAGTTTAATATAAAAAACTTATCGTTATAAATATTATTTTTAACAATTAATTTATTAAAAATATAAATATTTTTAATTATTACATGAAAACTTATTATTTTAACATTACATTTAACGTTTTCATTTATTATATTAATTTTATTCATTTATTAACAGTTTTATATATAAAATAAATATAATTTTATTAATATTTTTATTAAAAAAGAATTTAAAATATCGTAAAAATTATCACTTTTAATAAAATTATTTATATATATAAAGATATTTTTAATACTTTAAACATTATATTAAATTTATTTTTTATAACTTTATAATAACATTTTTAACACTTCATTTTAATAATTTTAACAATTAAAATAAACACTTTTATTTTTAATGAATATATATGTTTAATAATATTTAAAAAATTTAAAACTTTTAATAATAATAATAATTAAACTAACATTAATAACGATAATAATATTATTATTATAAACATTAACCCATTAATTAATATAACAATTATTTTAATAATTATAATAATATTATTTATAATTATATTTATAACCGTGTTACCATTTATAATAATAACATTAATAATAATAATAATTATAATATTATTAAAAATATGGTTATAATTCGTTAATTTTATAAAGTTATAATATTTTGTTAAAAATAATAAAAATGTTAATAAAAAATTATAAAAAACATTTAATTAAAAATTAAAATATTTAAACAATAATATTATTAAAGAAAAAAAGCTTATATTTTTTAATAATAAGTTTAATCAAACCATTGTAAAATTTAAACGTTATATCTTTTTTAAACACATTAAAATTATTAAATAATACCGTATTATCTTTATTTAAAACTTATATAAAGTTTTAAACTTTAATGTCATTAATATTACCATAATTAATAACTTTTACAGTAAAAATCATATAATTATTAATAAGGAAATTATAATTAAAAAAGTTATTATTAAATTTAACGGTTATAATAACTTTTTTAAAGTTATTTTAATTAATATAAACGATTTTTAAAAAACCATTTTTAATAAAATTTTTATTAATTATAATAAAATTAAATCCATGTAAAATATATTAAATAAAGTTATTATAATTTATTATTTATATAAGCCTTTTAAAAAAATTATTAATTAAATTAATATTATTAACAATTTATTATTACGAGGTTAATTATACTTTAAACATAATAATTATAAAAAAATTAACACATTTAAACGTTTTAAATTTAACATAAATATAAAAGTTTAAAAAAATTAACATTAATATTAAACTTTTTAACATTATATTTAAATTATAAACTATTATAAAAAACTTAAAATAAAAATTAATTAAAACTTCGTCATTAAAATAAATTTAAATATAACCGTATAAATTAATAATAACATTACATTAAATAACATTTATAAAAACTTTAAAAAAAATTAAAAAAAAGTTAATTATTAAATCAAAACTATTTTATAATTTATTTATTTCGTTATTTAAAATTACACACATACGTATACTTGTGAATAACTTTATTAAAACCATTAAAATTACTTTTATTAAACACCATCGTATTAAACTTTAAATTATAAATAATTAAAAATAATTACAATAAATTTAAATAATTTCATAAAAAAATAAATAAAAATATTAATATTTTATAAGGCTTATAACATTAAAAAATGTCGCTTTTTTAATTAAAATTATTAGTTTTTATATTACCTTTTATTTTTATTAAAAAAAATGTTGAAGTTTAAAAAACTTGAACTTAATTAACATTCTAATGTTAATTTAAAGATTATATATCATTAAATTTAACACTTTTTAATTAAACACTTTTTTAATGAACTTATTTATTATATTTATAACACTCACATTATAATTATATAAGTTTATGACACATAGTTTAATTAATATATTGTTATTTTAAAATAATCACCCGAAACTTTAATAATAATATCATATAAAATTCGAACTTTAAAAACCTTTAATTAACATAATTGTTTTAAAACAACACTTAATAAAATATTAATAAATAAAATAAAATAAAATAATAAAATAAAACATACGTAATACATTATATAATCATTTTCCATGGTTTAAATAAATCGAATAAAAATAATGTTCGAATAAATGATTTATTTTTTAAAATATAAATTATAAAATTTAAATCGTTTAAATCGAAATCAAGTGTATTTTTTTTGTCAATTTTTTCAAGATTTTTCTTAAAATTTCTTTCAATAGTTTTAATAATATTAAGCTTTAAAAAATTAAAATAAGAAAAAAGTGTTAAAAATTCCATTTTAAATAATAATATATATAATATATATTTTAAATAATTAATATATTTTTTAAAAAGTTTAAAATTTAGAAGAAAATTGAAGTATTTATAAAAAAAATTTAAAATAAAAATTTATAATATAATTTTAAATCGTACGATTTAAAATATTAAAACAATTTATAAAACATAATATTATTATATATATTTTTTTAAACCATACGTTTAAACGTTTTAAATAAAAATTATATATGCTTTTACAATTTCTCATTTAAAGTTTTTATTTAATAACTTATTTAACAATATATTTAATAACTTATTTAACGATTTTCAACTATATTTATTATGGTTTCTTTTAAAGATTTCCACCATTTTATGGTCGAAAAAATTAATAAAAAAGCTATGTTTAATTTATGATGGATTAAAGCTTATAATCGACGACCAGCTTTTCAAATACGTATTTATTTTATTTATTTTTTTATTTGTTTTTTTACTTGTTTTAATATTTATTTTAATATTTATTCTATTACTTGTTTTTTTTATCTGGTTTTTTACTTCTTTTTTTAG